>CM069171.1:9538516-9661016 GCA_035221665.1 Okamejei kenojei | reverse complement strand
TAAGGCAGAGTTGGACAAATTCCTGATTAGAACGGGTGTCGAGGGTTATGGGGAGAAGGCAGGAAAATGGGGTTGGGAGGCAGAGATCAGCCATGATTGAAAGGTGGAGTAGACTCGATGGGCCGAATGGCCTAATTCTACTCCTAGAACTTGTGAATGTATGAATATTAATTTCTCTAACTTCCAGTAATCCCAGCATTTCTTCCCACTCAGCCCCTCCCCCACCCGTCGCACCAGCTTCTCGTGCTCACCCAACAGACAGCTAACAACGGCCAGATTCCTTTGTCATCCTTACTTTGGCGTGTCTTTTCATTCATTGTTCTTTATCTCTCCAAACCATCGTCTGCTCCTCTCGTTTCCCTTTCCCCCCGACTCTTTCCCCAGTTCTGAAGAAGGGTCTCGACCCGAGACGTCACCCATTCCTTCTCTCCAGAGGTGCCGCCTGTCCCGCTGAGTTACTCCAGCGTTTTGTGTCTTCCTCCCCCCCCCCGTTGGATTGCAACCTTGTCGTGGTCGGGGAGCTTGTGTGTCTCAGTGACCCCTAGAGCTACGCCAGCAGGAGGTTCCTCCCCTGTTAGGGTCTCCCGTGCTGGACAGGTGGAAGGGTAGAGGCGAGACGAAGAGCGATCCACTGGTCCTCCAGGTTGGGGGTTGAGCACAGGGCTACCAACCCTGTCTCGTAAAACACATACGTTACGGAAACAGCAACTGAAGGAACCAACGCTACTGGGCGTGATGGACCTCCAGGGCTATCGACAGATGCTAGGATGAATGTACCAGTCAGCATCCCAAGAATAGCCCTGCACTGGACAGGAGAAGGGAGAAGGAAAAGAGGGAGAGCCAAAACCATCTGGCATCGAACTGTAGAGGAGGAAATGAGAACAATGGGCCTGACCTGGGGTAGTGTCTGGAGTTTAGAAGGATGAGGGGGGATCTTATAGAAACATATAAAATTATAAAAGGACTGGACAGGCTAGATGCAGGAAAAATGTTCCCAATGTTGGGCGAGTCCAGAACCAGGGGCCACAGTCTTAGAAATAAAGGGGAGGTCATTTAAGACTGAGGTGAGAAAAAACGTTTTCACCCAGAGAGTTGTGAATTTGTGGAATTCCCTGCCACAGAGGCCAAATCACTGGATTTATAAGAGAGGGTTAGATAGAGCTCTAGGGGCTAGTGCAGTCAAGGGATATGGGGAGAAGGCAGGCACGGGTTATTGATAGGGGACGATCAGCCATGATTACAATGAATGGCTCGAAGGGCTGAATGGCCTCCACCTGCACCTATTTTCTATGTTTCTATGTGTCCAGAAGCTAGGCCAGAACAGATAGGAGTGGAGGACCTTCATAGCTGCCCTACATGCCAAGAGGCAGTAAGTAAGTAAATAAACCTCCGCTCGGTTTGCAATAACCAACCTGATCTCCCGGTGGCTCAGCACTTCAACACCCCCTCCCATTCCCAATCCGATCTTTCTGGCCTGGGCCTCCCCCATGGCCAGAGTGAGGCCCACCGTAAGTTGGAGGAGCAGCACCTCATATTTCGCTTGGGCAGTTTGCACCCCAGCGGCATGAACATTGACTAATTCCAGGTATTCCCTGCCAAAGACCCTACAGCGAGCAAGATAGACCACTCGACGAAACAGGCGTAGTCCGGTCATGGGCAGATTCATGGGTAATTTCCGGCCCCATTTCCGTAACCGGCTTCCGTCTCCGCACCAAAGATCCCGTAGCGGAGCAAAGATACTAGCGCGGAGACGGACGCCAGTTACGGGAACATCCTCGTAAAAATCAAAGTTCTTTGGGAAAAATCTTCTCCTCGTTTTCAGAATTATAATTTATTAACACAAACTGTTCCCCCGCAACATTGATTACACTGCGGGTCGGGTCGGGTCGGGTTACTGAAATGGATGAAAAAAAGGCCCACGTTCCGCTCCGTTGCGTACTACACGTTGCATTTAGCAGGAGTGGTCTAGCTCCACTATAGGATCTTTGGTCCTCACTTTCTCCTCCCCTTCCCTCAGCTCTCCCTCGGCCCACTGGCTCCACCTCTTCCTTTCTTCTTCCCGTACCCCCCCCCCCCCCCCCACCCTCACATCAGTCTGAAGAAAGGTTTCGGGCCTGAAACGTTGCCTATTCCCTTCGCTCCGTAGACGCTGCCTCACCCGCTGAGTTTCTCCAGCATTTGTGACTACCTTCGGTTTTCCAGCATCTGCAGTTCCTTCTTAAACACTGGGGCTTTCTAGTGCCGTGCAACGTATAGTGTGGGTGTGAGACTCCTTTCCCTCCATGCCACAGTGCAGGGAGTTCCCTGTTGCACTTCTCTAACTTCGAGTAAACCTCGCTTAGTTGAGTTTTTGTTTTTTGGAGTTGTAGTCTTGTTTATGTGGGGGGGAGGGGGAAACTACTTTTCAGGGTCCCTACCTGGTCGGGAGGCGGTTTTCCTGCGAGCAGCACCTTCGACCCGTCCTCGCCGCCTGGAGCGGCGTTTCCTGACGGGACCGGCCAGAACCTGGGCTTCAGCGGCGGCACAGCGCTGGGGCGCTATCGCGTGGCGGCCGGCGCCCTTGGCCGGGTCGCCGCGCTGGAACTCCGGTCAGCTGGAAAACCGCCCAGGAAAACGTCGCGGTCTGTGGGTGCGGGCCAGCGCTGAACTGTGACATCGGGAGCGCGGGATCTCTCGCCGGGATCGCCAGCGGTGGAGCTCCGGGAGCCACGGCCTCTGGTAAGGAAGCGGCCGTTCCAGGCGTCCCCAGCCGCTGAGAGGATTCTCCTGACCCCGGAGCACCATCACCCGGCGAGAAGGTGCTGGAGCATCGGGCCTCCGTGAAGGCGACTGCAGAGGCCTCAATAGGCCCGACTATGGGTGGACGTGGGAACGGGGACTGGACTTTGTGTCTTCCCTCATAATGGGAACCATTGTGTGGGGTGGGGGGATGTTTTAATGTTTCAAACTCTTTATCACTGCATTTTGTATTATTTTTTATGTTCTGCAATGGCAATCCCGCATTTCACTACACCAATTGGTGTATGAGACTAATACAGAACCTTTGAACCTTTGAACAACGGAATTAAGATTGCAACCTCCGTATTGATGCTGTAAAATAAATCAATTAAAATAAAGGGTACAAATAGGTCCATATACAAACAGAGGGTAGAAATGACTGCAGCTGTCACTGAGTTGAGATAAGCCAGTTGTGCCCGTCGGTTATGGGGGCAAAGACAGAATATGCGGGGGGGGGGGGTTTAGCAGACTGATTCAGTGTAGTTGTAGCTCCAGTCTGGAGGCAGGGGCGTGAAAGGCCGTATAACTTCTGCCAGATGGGAGAAGTTCAAACAGACGGTGGCACGGGTGTGAGGTAGCGTGTTGTAGGTGTCCTCCAGGGCTGGGAGCAGTAGCCCGGTGCTCTGTGTCTATCCTCCCCCATCCTAGTTCTCCGACCAGTCTGACTGTCCGCCTGATCACATTTCACATCGTACCTCTCTGCCTCAGCGGGCGGTGGAGGCCTGGATACTCTCAAGAGAGAGTTAGAGAGGGCTCTTAAAGATAGCGGAGTCGGGGGATATGGGGAGAAGGCAGGGACGGACTGGAGTCTCTGATGCCGTATGGCAAGGTTAATTCCTGGGATGGCGGGACTGTCATACGCTGAGAGAATGGAGCGGCTGGGCTAGTGAGACCACACCTGGAGTATCGTGTACAGTTTTGGTCCCCTAATTTGAGGAAGGACATTCTTGCTATTGAGGGAGTGCAGCGTAGGTTTACAAGGTTAATTCCCGGGATGGCGGGACTGTCATACGCTGAGAGAATGGAGCGGCTGGGCTTGTACACTCTGGAGTTTAGAAGGATGAGAGGGGATCTCATTGAAACATATAAGATTGTTAAGGGTTTGGACACGCTAGAGGCAGGAAACGTGTTCCCGATGTTGGGGGAGTCCAGAACCAGGGGCCACAGTTTAAGAATAAGGGGTTATCTAATTAGAACGGAGACGAGGAAACACTTTTTCTCACAGAGAGTGGTGAGTCTGTGGAATTCTCTGCCTCAGAGGGCGGTGGAGGCCGGTTCTCTGGATGCTTTCAAGAGAGAGTTGGATAGAGCTCTTAAAGATAGCGGAGTCGGGGGATATGGGGAGAAGGTAGGAACGGGGTACTGATTGGGGATGATCAGCCGTGATCACATTGAATGGCGGTGCTGGCTCGTAGGGCCGAATGGCCTCCTCCTGCACCTACTGTCTATTGTCATTTTCAACGCCACTATTGTATCTGCCTCCGCCACCCCTGGCAGCCCCTTCCATGCACCCCCTGCCTCCTAGTAACAAAACTTTGCTCCTTTCACCCAAAAGCTATGCCCCCTTTGACAAATGACCCAAACATTTCCTCCCTGGGAAAAAGCTCAGACTGTCTTTATTTTCCATGCGTCTCATATTTCCATCAGGTCCCGTCTCAACCTCCAAACACTGCAGAGGAAACAATCTCAGTTTGTTCAAGCTCTCCTTGTAGTTTGCTTGTGTATACTACTCTTATAACAAATGTAAAGCACTTTGGCCAACGAGAGTTGTTTTATAAATGTGCTGTATAAATAAATGTGACGACTGCTTGTAGCTAATACTGTTGAACCCAGGCAGCGTTCTGGTAAAGCTCTTCAGAGTCCTCACATCTTCTTTCTGCGACCAGACTGCACAAAATACTCCAAATACAGCCTGAACAACGCCCTATAATGTTCAAGAAGGAACTGCAGATGCTGGAAAATCGAAGGTAGACAAAAAATGCTGGAGAAACTCAGCGGGTGAGGCAGCATCTATGGAGCGAAGGAAATAGGCAACGTTTTTCGGGCCCGAAAACCTTCTTCAGACCAAAGATCCTGAAGCGGAGCAAGATAGACCACTCCTGCTAAATGCAACGGGCTGACGTGTGGTACGCAACGGAGCGGAACGTGGGCCTTTTTTTCATCCATTTCAGTAACCCGACCCGACCCGACCCGACCCGACCCGACCCGACTCGCAGTGTAATCAACGTTGCGGGGGAACAGTTTGTGTTAATAAATTATAATTCCGAAAATGAGGAGCAGATTTTTACCAAAGAACTTTTATTTTTACGAGGATGTTTCCGTAACCGGCTTCCGTCTCCGCGCTAGTATCTTTGCTCCGCTACGGGATCTTTGGTGCGGAGACGGAAGCCGGTTACGGAAATGGGGCCGGAAATTACCCGCGAATCTGCCCGTGACCGGACCACGTCTGTTTCGTCGAGTGGTCAATCTTGCTCGCTGTAGGGTCTTTGTGTGAGACTGATGCAGGGTGGGGGGTGCCGGGAAGAAGAAAGGAAGAGGAGGAGCACGAGGGCTGAGGGAGAGCTGAGAAGAGGAGGAGGCAGCAAGAGCTACTGGAAATTGGAGAAGTCAATGTCCGGGCCACTGGGGTGCAGACTGCCTCAAGCGGAATATGAGGGGCTGCTCCTCCAGTTTCCGGTGGTGCTCACTCTGGCCATGGAGGAGGCCCAGGAAGGTTCCATCCTGACTTCCTGACTCTCATACAGGGGTCAGAGGTTACGGGGAGAAGGCAGGAGAATTGGGGTTCGGAGGGAGAGGGAGATCGGCCATGATTGAATGGCGGAGTAGGGCCGAATGGACTGATTCTACTCCTGTGACTCGTTGAACGTGTGGACTTGTGACGTGGGCAAGTTGGGCCGAGGGGCCTGTTTCCACACTGTGTGACTATACGAGTGTGACTTTGTGACTCTGTGTTTAAACGGCATCCTAGGATAGCCCAAAGTCCTCGTCGTCTATCAAATGGAGAGATATTAGCCGTGCAGCTCCATATTATTACACTGCACTTACAACACTCTACCATGCACCCACACTTGGCCAGGAAGGCAACTGCACACCAGCGACATGCCCTGACTTAGTAGCCAGCGGAACAGGTTATTCAGGTTATACTGAACCTTTAGAATGGAGATAAGGAGGAAATTCTTTAGCCTGAGGATGGTGAATTTGTGGAATTCATTGCCACAAGCAACGGTGGAGGCCAAGTCATTGAGTATTTTTAAAGCTCTGCAGTTGTACAGGGCCCTAGTGAGACCACACCTGGAGTATTGTGTGCAGTTTTGGTCCCCTAATTTGAGGAAGGACATTCTTGCTATTGAGGGAGTGCAGCGTAGGTTTACAAGGTTAATTCCCGGGGTGGCGGGACTGTCATAGGCTGAGAGAATGGAGCAGCTGGGCTTGTACACGCTGGAGTTTAGAAGGATGAGAGGGAATCTCATTGAAACATGTAAGATTGTTTAAGGGTTTGGACACGCTAGAGGCAGGAAACATGTTCCCGATGTTGGGGGAGTCCAGAACCAGGGGCCACAGTTTAAGAATAAGGGGTAAGCCATTTAGAACGGAGACGAGGAAACACTTTTTCACACAGAGAGTGGTGAGTCTGTGGAATTCTCTGCCTCAGAGGGCGGTGGAGACTGGTTCTCTGGATGCTTTCAAGAGAGAGTTGGATAGGGCTCTTAAAGATAGCGGAGCCAGGGGATATGGGGAGAAGGCAGGAATGGGGTACTGATTGTGGATGATCAGCCATGATCACATTGAATGGCGATGTTGGCTCGAAGGGCTGAATGGCCTACTCCTGCACCTACAGTGGCTTGCAAAAGTATTCATACCCCTTGAACTTTTCCACATTTTGTCAAATCTTTCAAATCTTTTTACAATAAAAAACTGAAAAGTGTGGCGTGCAAAAGTATTCAGCCCCCTTTACTCTGATACCCCTAAATAAAATCCAGTGCAACCAATTGCCTTCAGAAGTCACCTAATTAGTAAATAGAGTCCACTTGTGTGTAATCTAATCTCAGTATAAATACAGCTGTTCTGTGAAGGCCTCAGAGGTTTGTTAGAGAACATTAGTGAACAAACAGCATCATGAAGCCCAAGGAACACACCAGACAGGTCAGGGATAAAGTTGTGGAGAAGTTTAAAGCAGGGTTAGGTTATAAAAAAATATCCCAAGCTTTGAACATCTCACGGAGCACTGTTCAATCCATCATCCGAAAATGGAAAGAGATGTCACAACTGCAAACCTACCAAGACATGGCCGTCCACCTAAACTGACAGGCCGGGCAAGGAGAGCATTGATCAGAGAAGCAGCCAAGAGACCCATGGTAACTCTGGAGGAGCTGCAGAGATCCACAGCTCAGGTGGGAGAATCTGTCCACAGGACAACTATTAGTCGTGCACTCCACAAATCGGGTCTTTATGGAAAAGTGGCAAGAAGAAAGCCATTGTTGAAACAAAGCCATAAGAAGTCCCGTTTGCAGTTTGCCACAAGCCACGTGGGGGACACAGCAAACATGTGGAGGAAGGTGCTCTGGTCTGATGGGACCAAAATTGAAGTTTTTGGCATAAATGCAAAACGCTATGTGTGGCGGAAAACTAACACTGCACATCACCCTGAACACACCATCCCCACTGTGAAACATGGTGGTGGCAACATCATGCTGTGGGGATGCTTTTCTTCAGCAGGGACAGGGAAGCTGGTCAGAGTTGATGGGAAGATGGATGGAGCCAAATACAGGGCAATCAGGGAAGAAAACCTGTTAGAATCTGCAAAAGACTTGAGACTGGGGTGGAGGTTCACATTCCAGCAGGACAACGACCCTAAACATACAGCCAGAGCTACAATGGAATGGTTTAGACCAAAGCATATTCATGTGTTAGAATGTCCCAGTCAAAGTCCAGACCTAAATCTAATTGAGAATCTCTGGCAAGACTTGAAAATTGCTGTTCACAGACGCTCTCCATCCAATCCAACTGAGCTTGAGCTATTTTGCAAAGAACAAAGGGCAAAACTTTCAGTCTCTAGATGTGCAAAGCTGGTAGAGACATACCCCAAAAGACTTGCAGCTGTAATTGCTGCGAAAGGTGGTTCTACAAAGTATGGACTCAGGGGGGCTGAATACTTTTGCACGCCACACTTTTCAGTTTTTTATTTGTAATAAAATTTGGAAACCATGTATCATTTTCCTTCCACTTCACAATTATGCACCACTTTGTGTTGGTCTATCACATAAAATAGTAAGATTAAATGAGAACTTACCAGTTCGAAGTTTGATCTGTATTTTATGAGGAGTTACGATGAGGGATTACGTGAAGACCCCGTCCAGCACGCATGCGCGACATTTCTTCAAAGCAGCGGTGTGGATTCACAGAAAACACAACAATTGAAATAAATATAGTAAAGAAAAAATAAGAACTTAATTACCAGTTGATCTGTATAATAGAGGGTGGGAGCGGAGGGCACGTAATCCCTCATCGTAACTCCTCATAAAATACAGATCAAACTTCGAACTGGTAAGTTCTCATTTAATCTTACTATTTTACTTCGGAGTCACGTGAGTGACTACGTGAAGACTTCAAAGCTCTGTGAATCCGAACCGTGAACCAGCTCATGCTTCACTCACTGCCTGAAGACCTTAGAGGGAGGAACAATAGAGATTGTATTGATGTTATACAATCAACAATAACCTGTTTGTGAACAATAAAGGTTTATTAATGATAACAAAAAAAACAGAGAGCTCCCCGGCTTAAATTAAATATTAGCTGCAGACTCTAAAATTCTGTCTGCAAATGTAGCAGGTTCCGCCAGCGGCTTATTATAAAACCTTTGGAAAGTTCTTTCCGAGGACCATCCTGCTCTGGCCAGAATATGGTCCATAGGCACATCCATTCGCCTAGCCGCCGACGTAGATGCAGCCCTGGTGGAATGAGATTTGTAAACATTAGTATCGACTCCCGCGGACCTTAAGCACCTGCTTGAGCCACCTTGAAATGGTTTGGCTCGTCACCTGACCATGAGGCTTCTTGTGGCTTATCAATAAGGCTTTTTCTCTCCCTCTTAAGTTATATGTTGTGTCTATGTAATTGGCGAGATGGGTCTTGGCACACAACCGTGGGTCAGGTGAATATGCCCGGAACTCCATTACTGGAGGCGTGGTACCTGGTCTAGTTTGTTTGACCAGTCCCTGAATGTGAAATGTGATACAGTCCAATGACTCTGTCATGCTGTCCAGCCTCAGAAGGTGGAGGGACTGTACCCTTTGAGCTGACACTAGTGCCATGAGCATGACTGATTTCAGTGTAAGTTGTTCCAGCGTGAGTGACCTGGATGGTGGCCATCCCCTAAGGTACGTCAGTACAATGCTGACATCCCAGATCTGAGTGTACCTAGGCCTAGGGGAATTGGTGTTAAAAATGGCCCCTCATGATTTTGACCACTAGTGGATGGGACCCCCAAAGTCAGTTGTCCTGCTGCTGGAACCAAAATAAGCTGACAACGCACTCCTGGCTGTATTAATGGCGCTGTAGCTGAGTCCTTCCCGATGTAATCCAACCAGAAACTCCACAACACCGGTGGCTGTAGCTGTAGTGTAGGTAGTTCCTGTTTTGGACCAATACCGTTCCCATTTTCTTATGTTGGTCAGGTATTGTCTCCTGGTGGACTCCCGGTGGGATGCGGTCATCATGTTGATGGCGTCCTCAGACAGTCCCAGGCCCAGTAGAGGTCTTTTTAGAATCTGCAAGCCAGGAGATTGACTCTGTCATGGCACGGGTGACTAGGTTGGCCAAATTGTCACACGATATCGACTTTACACCACCCATGTGGTTGATATAAGCCACCACCGTGGTATTATCTAATTGCAACCGGACATGTGCATGATGCGTATTAGATGAATATGCTTTTAACCCATAAAACGCACCCAACATTTCTAAGTAGTTGATACCCCGTGTCTGTAGGCAAGATGATTCAAATTTAGTCCATCTGCCCCCTGTGCTGGATTGCATGTTAGTTGCTCCCCAGCCCAAAGCACTGGCATCCGTTTGACTGGTTAATACTGGGTTGGTGATTATTATGGGACTGGAGCTGAGCCTTACGTTCCTTGCCCACCATTGTAACTCTGGAATGGATTCAGCAGTTAAACTCATAGCTCGGTCAAAGTGACCTGAGTTTTGCTTTAGTGCATGCACTTTTGCTCTTTGCAAATTTTGATAGTGCAAAGGCCCAAATTGTACAGCTGGAAAAGCTGCTACTATTTTGCCAATAACTCTAGCTACCTCCCGTATGGTTGGCTGATGTTTATTCATGAGTTCGTTGCATGATAGTGCCAATTCTGATGCTTTCCCCTTCGGCAGAGTTACAATCATGCGAACAGTATCAATCGTAAATCCAAGATAGTCCATGGCAGTGGACGGTGTAAAATTGGATTTATCTGGATGTATGACAAACCCCAAAGTTTCAAACAAACGTTTGGTGGCTGCTACTGCCAAAATGGCTGTCTCCAAGGTTTTCCCTACTATTAAAATGTCATCTAAATACACCATGACTATATGCTTTTGTTTCCTCAACAATGCCAAGGCAGGTTTTAAGATTTTAGTGAACAGCCTTGGGAGCGGAGGTTAGCCCATTTGGTAAGGCTTTAAATTGCCATAGCTGTTTCATCCAGATAAATTTTAAGTATTTACGATGCTCCTTGTGTATGGGTACTGAGTAATAGGCATCTTTTAAATCAATGCTTGCTAGAAAGTACCCTCTAGAAACCAATAGTCTGGCTGTTTCAAAAGTATCCATCTTGAAATGTATATACCTGACAGACTTGTTTAAAGTAGTTAAGTCAATGATGATGCGACGTCCACCATCTTTTTTGATTTTAGTGAAAATATTAGACACAAATTCCAAAGGTTCATGCTTTGTTCTTTCAATGACACCTTTTGCTTGTAACCTCATCAGTTCAGCTTGACCCTCTTGTTTCTCTTTGAC
This sequence comes from Okamejei kenojei, assembly GCA_035221665.1. Classification (NCBI taxonomy): domain Eukaryota; kingdom Metazoa; phylum Chordata; class Chondrichthyes; order Rajiformes; family Rajidae; genus Okamejei; species Okamejei kenojei. Next base: position 9,650,230 of record CM069171.1, on the reverse strand, counting down.
TGAGAGGGTGAATACCCTTTTGGGTATATGCTGAACTGGCGGCATGTTTTCATGAACACTGTGATAGTGTGTTTTCTGATCACATGCCTGTACTATTTGACGTTGGTTTTTCCAGTGCTGTAGTTAGACCTGTTGTGTCTGCTCGGCACTGTCGGTCCTTTAACCCTTCTGCTGCTGGCCAATTCTCTGCTGCTTTTGATCAGCTCTGTGCCCCCCCTGCGTCCACTCCCCTTGGTACGGAGGAGATTAGCTCTTGGTTCCACTCCTCCTGCACAATTATTCTGGACTCTGTGGCTCCTTTAAAAACTTTACTGCCCAGAGCTAAACCCGAGCCCTGGTTCAGTGACGCAACTCGTATAGCTCGACGGGAGTGTCGCAGAGCTGAACGAAGGTGGAAGGAGGACGGCTGCAGGTTTCGTCGCAAATCCTAAAGGACAGCTGGCGAAATTACCAAAACACTGTTAAAGAGGCCAAAAGATGTTACCTGTCTAATATAATAGTGTCTAAGCGCCACGACCCGTGTGTTATTTAAAAACCATTGATTCTGTTTTAAATGCCCCACAGCCTGTCTGCCTGGAAGCATCGTCCCAATTGTGCAATGACTTCCTGCACTTCTTTATCAATAAGGTTGTTTCTATAAGGGCTCTCATCTCAGCTCCTGCCTCTGACCCCTCTGTTTCGGCCCCATGCCTGGTGGCATTCGATAAGTTTGAGCCTCTGACATTGTCGGGTCTAGAGGATGTGGTTAGGCATATGAAGCCGTCGGGTTCCCCTTGTGATGCTGTTCCTCCTCTTCTTTTTAAAGAGGTTTTCCCCAGTATAGGGCGGTCGGTTCTCGCCATCATAAACAGTAGCTTGTGTTCTGGGGTTGTCCTCATAATTTTAAAACATGCTGTAGTGCAACCACTACTTAAGAAACCAGGCCTGGGTCAAACTGTTCTGGCCAACTTTAGGCGATCTCCAAGTTACCTTTTATCTCAAAGATCATGGAGAAAGTAGTTTATGCTCAGCTGAAACTCTTCCTGGATGAGCACAATATTCGGGAAGTTTTCCAGTCTGGATTCAAGGCTATGCATAGCACAGAGTCGGCTCTGCTAAGGGTCTTTAACGACATCCTCCTGGCAAACGACTCTGGTAATTATGTGGTCCTTGTCTTGCTGGACCTATCTGCCGCCTTCGATACAGTGGACCATGGAATTTTAATTTCCCGATTACAGCACCAAGTGGGCATTTGTGGCAGTGCCCTGGGATGGTTCAGGTCCTATCTGGCTGACAGAACCATGCGTGTAAGCCTTGCTGGCTTTGAATCCTCCTCCACTCCTTGGTATATGGGGTTCCACAGGGCTCAATTCTAGGGCCCCTGCTCTTCTCTTTATACCTACTTCCTCTGGGCTCAATTTTAAGAAGGCATGGCATCTCCTTTCACTTTTACGCAGATGATAGCCAGTTATATATGCCACTCAGGAAAGAAGACGACTATTCTCTAAAATCACTTCTGTCTTGCCTTGAGGACATTAAGTCCTGGATGGCCTTAAACTTTCTGGGACTTAATGAAGGGAAGACAGAGGTGATTTTGTTTGGACCCAATGGCTGCCGTGATTCTCCCTTTGTTGATTTGGGCCCATTGGCATTGTCCGTAAGGCCAACCGTTTTGAACCTGGGTTTTAGGATGGACGGTGATTTTAAACTAGATAAACAAATAGGAGCGGTGGTTAAGTCCAGCTTCTTTCACCTAAGGAAGCTGGCAAAGGTGAAGCCCATTCTCGAGCGGCAGCATTTTGAAACAGTAATCCATGCCTTTATTACATCTAGGCTGGATTATTGTAACGCACTCTACTCTGGAGTCGCAAGAGCTTCATTGGCTCGTCTCCAGCTTGTCCAAAATGCCGCCGCTCGCCTTTTGACCGGAGCTCGAAAGAGGGAGCACATTACGCCAATTTTGGCCCCCCTTCCAGTGCATTTTCGAGTTCACTTCAAAATTCTTTTGTTTGTTTTTAAATCGCTGAATGGGCTCGCCCCGTCTTATCTCTCTGAGCTGCTCCACCTATATGCTCCTGCCCGGTGCCTCAGGTCAGCTGATCAGCTGCTCCTTGAGGTACCAAGGTCTAAGCGGAGGCTCAGAGGGGATAGAGCCTTTTCTGTTGCTGCTCCGGCACTCTGGAAACACCTTGCCGCTGCACATCAGACAGGCCCCCACTGTCCATCTTCAAATCCTCCCTCAAGACTCATTTTTATTCCTTGGCTTTCGACACTGGCTGAGGCTTTGCTCCTGTTCTTAGTGCTTTTAATGTCTTTTAACTTTTAGAGTGTGTTTTTTATAGTCCTTCGTCTTACGGTTTTTAATGGTTTGTAATGCCTTGTCCATGAGTTCTCATGTACAGCACTTTGTGGCAACTGTAGTTGTTTAAAGCGCTTTATAAAAAAAGTTATTATTATTATTATTAACAAAGTCAATTTTGTAGCCATGAACGCTGCTGAGTATATACTTGTCATTAGTGATGGATTCCCATGCATCCAAAAACAAGTGCAATCTCCCCCCTGTTAGTATAGAGCCCCTACTGCTCATATGCTGAGAGGAACCAGACCCACCTACCTCCATGGTTACTGGTGCTTCTTCTGCCTCTTCGCTGGGCGATGAGGTCTCTGCTGGGCTGTAGAGGGTTGATGTTGATGTTGATGTTGTTGGGGGTGGCGCATTTTCCATGGGGTCCGCTCTGGGCCCTGGCCTAAAAAAGGCTTACGGGGAATGGTTGCGGACCCCGAGCTTTCACCAGTCCCATAGTGTGGTCGACGACTGGTGGACGCCATGGGGTACTGCCGCCTGGGTTTGTTGGGTCTGCTCGGTCCCAAACCTGCCCTCACGAGACCAAAGGTCTTGGATTCTTCCTCTAGGTCTTTCACCTTTTTTGGAAGGTCTTTCCCAAAGAGCAGAATTGGAGGTTCTGACCCCGGTGTTTTGCAAAGTCCCACAAATTTAGGGTTGAGGGCAGGCTTGATAATTTCCTTCCGTAAATTGTTTATTTCATATTGAGTGGTGCACAGCAGAGCTAATGTGTCTTGCTGATTTGTGGAGATGTCCGCACCATCAATGGACCGAGCATAAGATGTTATTCCTGCAGTCAGGAGTTTAAGGATCTTCTGGAGCTTCAACTCCAGGTTCCTGAAGTTCTGCCCCAAATGTCCCCAAATTTGGCTGTTTACAGCGGGTACATTCAATGATGTACAATTTTTACTGGGGCTGTATATAGTTGAAGAGCCTCATTGACCACTTGTTCTTGTAGGGGTTTTGAGGACAGGTGGTCAATGCTGGCTGCAAGTTTCGGCTCTAACGGCCGACCCGCTCGTGGAATGGCCACGTAGCGGTTGACCACACCCAGCAGCTCTTCCTGATCCTGTACACCCTGCATACTCTGGACATCTTCAGCCAGTGACCCCTCTTCTTGACCAGCCCAGACCTGGTCGCCAATGCTGCCTTCAAAAGAAGGTGAAGCAATGGCCAGTGCCGTAAAGGGCACTGCGGGAGTGCCTGAGCTCCCTTGGCGAGTCTGCTGCTGCTCTCTCAGCAGATCTCGCTGGAGCAATTGCTCCATAAGCCGTTCCATTCGGCTTAGGCGGCTGCCTGTGCCGCTCTCGAGCGGTGAGGCATCTTCATCCGAATCGTCGGATACTACCGCCCCGGTTCCGGCTGCAGGTACCTCCAGCCCGCTGCTCAGGCAGCACTAGCGGTGCTGGGCTCGGCTCGGTAGTTATACCTGCCGCCTCTTGCCCCCCCTCCAAAGAGCATTTCTCAACGGAGGACGAACGGGGGCGAGCTGCAGACTTCTTTCCTCGGGCCTTGCTCATTCTTTCTGGAAAACAAGCAGACCACAGAGAAAAGACACACGGCCACGGTAAAACTTACCTGTCGGCCCGACTTTTCAAATTGTAGCGGGAGCGCCTTGAACTCCCGTTCGTCGCGGGTGCACTGCATGAACGCTAATGTCGCGCATGCGTGCTGGACGGGGTCTTCACGTAGTCACTCACGTGACTCCGAAGTAAAATCCCAATAAAATACATTTACGTTTGTGGTTGTAACGTGACAAAATGTGGAAAAGTTCAAGGGGTATGAATACTTTTGCAAGCCACTGTATTGTCTATTAAAGCAGAGATTGACAAAGTCATGATTAATACGGGTGTCAAAGGTCACGGGGAGAAGGCAGGAGAATGGGGATGAGAGGGAGAGATAGGTCAGCCATGATTGAATGGTGGAAAACAGATTGTTTGGATCAAGTGCCCTAATTCTGCTTCTGTGTCTTCTGCTGATGTGTTTCTTTACCCAATGCATGAGATCAGAAGTCAGTCACAAAGATTAAGGGAGATTCCACTGTTTTTCCACAAACACCACAAGCACGTAGATGTGCGGGAGGGAGCTGGAGATGCTGCTTCATACCAAAGATAGCCCACAAATTGCTGGAGTAACTCAGCGGGTCAGGCGACACCTCGGGAGAATAAGGTCAGCCCCTTCTTCAGGCTGAAAGTAGAGGGGAGGGAAATGGAGGCCAGAACAACAGATGACCAAGGACGAGAGGAGCCCACAGTGGGCCACTGTTGGCTGGGGAAGAGGTGATAGCGAAGGAATACACGGATGCGAACAGTAGAACTGGTTTGGATTGAGTGTGGATTAGTTTAATTTACAGATACGGCGAGGAAACAGGCTCTTCTGCGGACCGAGTCCGTGGCAACCAGCGATCCCCGCACACTAACACCATCCCACACACTAGGGACAATTTACAATTTTACCAAGCCAATTGATCTACAAACCTGCACGTCTTTGGAGTGTGGGAGTTAGCCAGAGCACCCGGAGAAAACCCACGCGGTCACGGGGAGAACGTGCAAACTCCGTACAGACAGCACCCGTAGTCGGCATCATACCGGAGTCTCTGACGCTGTATGGCGAGGTTAATTCCCGGGATGGTCGGGACTGTCATATGCTGAGAGAATGGAGCGGCTGGGCTTAGTTTAGAAGGATGAGAGGCAATCCAATTGAAACAGACAAGATTATTAAGGGTTTGGACACGCTAGTGGCAGGAAACATGTTCCCGATGTTGGGGGAAGAACCAGGGGCCAAAGTTTAAGAATAAGGGGTAAGCCATTTGGAACGGAGACAAGGAAAAACATTTTCACACAGAGGGTTGTGAATCTGTGGAATTCTCCGCCTCAGAAGGCAGTGGAGACCAATTGTCTGGATCCTTTCAAGAGAGAATTGGATAGAGCTCTTAAAGATAGCAGAGAAAGGGGATATGGGGAGAAGGCAGGAACGGGGGACTGATTGGGGATGATCAGCCGTGATCACAGTGAATGGCGGTGCTGGCTCGAAGGGCCGAATGGCCGCCTCCTGCACCCTATTGTCTATTGGCAGCAACTCTATCGCTGTACTGCCACCGGTGTGTGGGTGAGAACTTGGCCAACGCTAGCTGGTGGGTTGAGATGTCATGGTTCGTTGATGATTCTCAAAGTGGAGAAGCTGGGAGGACAATACTGAATGAACTATTGATGAGGAGATCAAATGACTTATTCACTACAGGTTGTATTGGACAGGGAAACATCACGGTTCTCACACAACGGGAGCATGGAACCATTCAGGGGAGGAGAGTGGAACTTTTCAAAGCCCATTGTCGAGACACCAGTGTGATCAGATCATCTTTCTGCCTCATCCATCAATAGAGACCAACCCAGATGGTAAACATAGAAACGTAGACAATAGGTGCAGGAGGAGGCCATTCGGCCCTTCGAGCCAGCACCGCCATTCATTGTGATAATGGCTGATCGTCCCCAATCAATAACCCGTGCCTGCCTTCTCCCCATATCCCTTGACTCCACTAGCCCTATCTAACTCTCTCTTAAATCCATCCAGTGATTTGGCCTCCACTGCCCTCTGTGGCAGGGAATTCCACAAATTCACAACTCTCTGGGTGAAAAAGTTTTTTCTCACCTCAGTCTTAAATGACCTCCCCTTTATTCTAAGACTGTGGCCCCTGGTTCTGGACTCGCCCAACATTGGGAACATTTTTCCTGCATCTAGCTTGTCCAGTCCTTTTATAATTTTACATGTTTCTATAAGATCCCCCCTCATCCTTCTAAACTCCAGTGAATACAAGCCTAGTCTTTTCAATCTTTCCTCATATGACAGTCCCGCCATCCCAGGTAGTCCGACCCACTAGATTATCAGCTCCAGTTTAGTTTTATTTACTATTGTCCCGTGCACTGAGGTACTGTTTTGTTGCGTGCCATTCTGAAAATGATCCGTTTACTCCTACTCTTTGCTTCCTGTCTGCCAGCCAGTTCTCTATTTGTTGCGTGCGATCCCATCAGCAAAAAGGCGGTACATGTTTAGTTTAGTTTAGTTTGGAGATACAGCGCGGAAACAGGCCCTTCGGCCCTCCGAGTCCGCACCTACCAGCGATCCCCGCACGCTAACACCACCCTACACACACGGGGGACAATTAACAATTTTACCAAAGCCAATTAACCTACGAACCTGCACGTCTTTGGAGTGTGGGAAGAAGGGTCTCGACCCGAAACGTCACCTATTCCTTCGCTCCATAGACGCTGCCTCACCCGCTGAGTTTCTCCAGCATTCTCGTCATTCTCGTCTCCTCTCCAGTTTCTCCAGCATCTTCGACTTTTCCAGCATCTGCAGTTCTTTCCTAAACACATCTTAGGCCCACACCCTTCCAAACCTTTCATATCCATGAACCCTGTCCAAATGCCTTTTAAATAAGGAGAGAGAATTGATTATAGAATCATAGAATCATAGAAAATAGGTGCAGGAGGAGGCCATTCGGCCCTTCGAGCCTGCACCGCCATTCAATATGATCATGGCTGATCATCCAACTCAGTATCCTGTACCTGCCTTCTCTCCATACCCTCTGATTCCTTTAGCCACAAGGGTCACATCCAACTCCCTCTTAAATATAGCCAATGAACTGGCCTCAACTACCTTCTGTGGCAGAGAATTCCACAGACTCACCATTCTCTGTGTGTAAAAAGATCTTCTCACCTCGGTCCTAAAAGACTTCCCCCTTATCCTTAAACTGTTCTGGACTTCCCCAACATAGGGAACAATCTTCCTGCATCTAGCCTGTCCAACCCCTTAAGAATTTTATAAGTCTCTATGAGATCACCCCTCAATCTCCTAAATTACAGCGAGTACAAGCCGAGTCTATCCAGTCTTTCTTCATATGGAAGTCCTGCCATCCCAGGAATCAGTCTGGTGAACCTTCTCTGTACTCCCTCTATGGCAAGAATGTCTTTCCTCAGATTAGGAGACCAAAACTGTACGCAATACTCCAGGTGTGGCCTCACCAAGGCCCTGTACAACTGCAGTAGAACCTCCCTGCTCTTGTACTCAAATCCTTTTGCTATGAATGCCAACATACCATTTGCTTTCTTCACTGCCTGCTGCACCTGCATGCCTACTTTCAATGACTGGTGTACCATGACACCCAGGTCTCATTGCATCTCCCCTTTTCCTAATCGGCCACCATTCAGATAATAGTCTACCCTGTTTTTGCCACCAAAGTGGATAACCTCACATTTATCCACATTATACTGCATCTGCCATGCATTCGCCCACTCACCCAACCTATCCAAGTCACCTTGCAGCCTCCTAGCATCCTCCTCACAGCTAACACTGCCCCCCAGCTTCGTGTCATCCGCAAACTTGGAGATGTTGCATTCAATTCCCTCATCCAGATCATTAATATATATTGTAAATAGCTGGGGTCCCAGCACTGAGCCTTGCGGTACCCCACTAGTCACTGCCTGCCATTCTGAAAATGACCCGTTTACTCCTACTCTTTGCTTCCTGTCTGCCAGCCAGTTCTCTATTCACATCAATACTGAACCTCCAATACCGTTTGCTTTAAATTTGTATGCTAATCTCTTATGTGCGGACCTTGTCGAAAGCCTTCTGAAAGTCCAGATATAACACATCCACAGGTTCTCCCTTATCCACTACTAGTTACATCCTCAAAAAAATCTATAAGATTCATCAGACACGATTTATCTTTCATAAATCCATGCTGACTTTGTCCAATGATTTCACCGCTTTCCAAATGTGCTGCTATCCCATCTTTAATAACTGACTGTAGCATTTTCCCCACTACCGATGTTAGACTAACTGGTCTGTAATTCCCCGTTTTCTCTCTCCCTCCCTTTTTAAAAAGTGGGGTTAGATTAGCTACCCTCCAATCCTCAGGAACTAGTCCAGAATCTAAAGAGTTTTGAAAAATTATCACTAACGCATCCACTATTTCTGGGGCTACTTCCTTAAGTACTCTGGGATGCAGCCTATCTGGCCCTGGGGATTTATCGGCCTTTAATCCATTCAATTTACCTAACACCACTTCCCGGCTAACCTGTTCACTCAGTTCCTCCATCTCATTTGACCCCCGGTCCCCTGCTATTTCCGGCAGATTATTTATGTCTTCCTTTGTGAAGACAGAACCAAAGTAGTTATTCAATTGGTCTGCCATGTCCTTGTTCCCCATGATCAATTCACCAGTTTCTGACTGCAAGGGACCTACATTTGTTTTAACTAACCTTTTTCTCTTCACATATCTATGAATGTTTTGCAGTCCGTTTTTATGTTCCGTGCCAGTTTTCTTTCATAATCTATTTTCCCTCCTTTCCTAATTAAGCACTTTGTCCTCCTCTGCTGGACTCTGAATTTCTCCCAGTCCTCTGGTAGGCTGCTTTTTCTGGCTAATTTGTATGCTTCATCTTTAGTTTTGATACTACAAACGCAATTATGAGAGAGTTATATCAAAAGCACAATCTGCCACAGGCAATGATGGTCCAATTCTACACGGCCATCGTAGAGTCTGTCCTCACCTTCTCCATCATGGTCTGGTTTGGCTCAGCCACCAAGCACGACACCTGGAGGCTGCAGCGAATCGTCCGATCAGCAGAGACGGTTATTGGCTGCAACCTTCCCTCCATTGATGAACTGTACACTGCAAGGGCCAGGAAGCGAGCGGGCAAGATCATCTCCGACCCCTCTCACCCTGGCCACAAACTCTTTGAATCACTTCCCTCTGGAAGGCGACTCCGGATTGTCAAAGCTGCCACAGCCAGACACAAAAACAGTTTTTATCCACGAGTAGTTGCTCTACTCATCAGCCAAAAATCTGTAGCCTCCCTTTGATCTGGTATTGTGTTGGTTCACATGCTTGATCAATGGTGTTTTATCATTAATGTTTTATTATTATAAATGTTTAGTGTTTCCTGAGTCATTCGTAACTGTCACTGTATGTCATGTTGTTACTTGTGGGCGGAGCACCAAGGCAAATTCCTTGTATGTGAATACTTGGCCAATAAACTTACTTACTTACTTAAAATGGGTGGCACAGCGGCTCAGCTCGGTAGAGCTGCTGCCTAACTGCGTCGGTGACCAGGTTCGATCCTGACCTCGGGTACTGTCTGTTTGCACGTTTGCCCCGTGACCGCGTGGGTTTCCTCCGGGCGTTCCGATTTCTATCCCAGGTCCGTAGGTTATTGCCTGCGGTAAATTGTCCCCTTGTGTGCAGGGAGCGAATGAGAAAGTGGGACAACGGTGGGCGGACGATTCCATGCCGCATCTCGAAACATAACGGAGCAGAACTACCACAAATGTGTAAACAGTGCTAGAATATTTAAGGGAAGTGCGATGTCTAAAGCATGAGACTGAGGAAATAATAATGTGGAACGAATTATGGGAAATAAGGAACTGGTGGATAAATTAAATCAATATTCATAAGATAGACACAAAAAGCTGAAGTAACTCAGCGGGTCAGACAGCATCGCTTGATGAAAGGAATAGGTGACATTTTGGGTCAAGATCCTTCTTCAGACTGTCTTGACCGAAAGGTCGCCTATTCCTTTCCTCCAGAGGTGCAGTCTGATCTGCTGAGTGAAAGCCCTGTCCCACGGTACGAGTTCATTCCAAGAGCTCTCCCGAGTTTGCCCTGATTCAAACTCGGAGATTTACGGTACTCGGGGCTCTCGTGGACATTTTTCAACATGTTGAAAAGCCTTCACGCGTCTTCCCGTGCTTACCCGCCGTTAGCGAGTCTTCCCGAGTACCTGCCGTTAGCGTTACGAGCCGCTAAGAGACGTCCCCGAGCTCCGACGTACCCGCTACGTTCATTCTCCGTGCTTACGACGAGTTTGATTTTTTTTTAAACTCGGGAGAGCTCTTGGAATGAACTCGCACCGTGGGACAGGGCTTTCACTCTAGATATTTGTGTCTAGTTAGTTTAGTTTAGTTTAGAGATACAGTTTGGTAACTGGTCCTTCGGCCCACCAAGTCCGTGCCAACCAGCGATCCCCGCACATTAACACTGTCCTACACACACTAAGGACAATTTTTACATTCATACCAAGCCAATTAACCTACAAACTTGTGTGGTGGGCATGGTTTTAAGGTGAAGGGGGAAGGATTTTTATAGGAATCTGAGGGGTAACTTTTTCACACAAAGTAAGTAAGTTTGTTGGCCAAGTATTCACATACAAGGAATATGCCTTGGTGCTGCGCCCACAAGAATCCAGTATGAAAAGACTGGACCATTTCCCACCTCAACCAACACTTCACACCCACTCACAGCCTGACCTCATTCTGCAAAGACTGGGCCCTTCTCCACCCACCCACCTCCAATCACCACTTCACATCCAATCACCCACACCCTCCGAGCTGCGCAACATCACTTCTCCATAATCAACAATAAAAATAGAGGAGGGGGAGAGGCTTTTCAGAGGACAAAGGAGCCGGAAATCTCCAGGACCGGACAATGCTTCCCCCTCTACTCTTAAGCTATGAGCCAAACAACTGGCAGTGGTCTACACCGACATTTTTAACCAGTCCCTGCAAACCTGTACTGTCCCTGCCTGCTTCAAAGTCTCCACTATTGTCCCTGTACCCAAAAAGGCAAGGATTACTGGTCTTAATGACTACAGGCCTGTCACACTGACCTCTGTAGTCATGAAGACCCTTGAAAGACTTGTGCTGGCCAAGCTGAAAAATATCACAAACTCCCTGCTGGACTCTCTGCAGTTTGCATATCGGGCCAATAGATCTGTGGATGACGCTGTCAACCTGGGCCTGCATTTCATCCTCCAGGACCTAGACCACCAGGGGTCCTATGCGAGGATTTTGTTTGTTGATTTTAGCTCTACATTCAACACCATTGTGCCAGAGCTACTACACTCCAAACTTTCCGAGTTGACTGTGCCTGAACCCCTCTGTCAGTGGATCACCAGCTTCCTGACAGACAGGAAGCCGCATGTGAGGCTGGGAAAGCACATCTCGGACCCGCAAACCCTCAGCATGGGAGCACCGCAAGGCTGCGTACTCTCCTATACTCTCTCTACACCAATGACTGCAGCTCCACAGACTCCTCTGTCAAGCTTCTCAAGTTTGCGGACGACACAACCCTGATTGGACTGATCCAGGATGGGGAGGAATCTGCCGACAGACAGGAAGTGTCACAGCTGGCGTCCTGGTGCCGTCGCAACAACCTGGAGCTCAATGCTCTTAAGACGGTGGAATTGATTGTAGACTTTAGGAGAGCTCCCCCTCCCCTCACCCCACTCACCATCAACAACACCACAGTCACATCTGTGGAGTCTTTTAAGTTCCTGGGAACCATCATCTCCAAGGACCTTAAGTGGGGGGCTACCATCGACTCCACAGTCAAAAAGGCCCAACAGAGGATGTACTTCCTGCGGCAGCTGAGGAGGCGCAATCTGCCACAGGCAATGATGGTCCAATTCCACACGGCCATCGTAGAGTCTGTCCTCACCTCCTCCATCATGGTCTGGTTTGGCTCAGCCACCAAGCACGACACCCGGAGGTTTGGTGGCTGAGCCTGAGGTCAGTGAAGTGGTTGGAGGGCGTCTCCTCGCCGCGGAGAGCCACGGGACGTTATGTACCGTGGCTCTCCGCTCCGGCTGATAAATGTGTATGCCTCACCCACGCAGAGCGAGCGGCTGGCCGTTCTCCAGCAGCTCCCAGTGCTGCTGGCCACGTCCCGGCAGCTCGTTCTGGCCGGTGACTTCAACTGCATCATTGATGCGGCTGGACGATCCGGCAGTGCCGACAGCAGACTGGACAGCACGTCCAAGTTCCTGATGGAGATGGTAAAAGACGCAAAGCTGCGTGACGCCTTCAGCGACCCTGCAGGCGGGTCCCAGCCGCGGTTCACCTGGTCGAGATCGGACGGTTTAGCCCGATCCGGATAGACTTCGTCTTCACGACGAAGGCCGTCACGGTGAGACACACTGACCTCACGTCAGTGTTCTTCTCCGACCACTGCCTCCTTCAGGCTTCCTGTCACCTACAGGAGGACCGGAAGGCAGGCAGAGGGACATGGAAGTTAAACATGAAGCTGTTGACCCCAGAGAATGTCGAGGAGCTAAAGAGGGACTACGCATGTTGGAGAACGGTGAGGCCCCTCTTTGACTCCCCCACACTCTGGTGGGAAGCAACCAAGGAGAACATTAAGAGGTTCTTCATAATTAAAGGGGTTCAGAGCGCAAGACAGAGTCAGAGGGAATTGTGCCAACTCCAGACAGATTTGCAGCAACTGCTCCTTCTGCAGTCGAGCGGGGTGGATGTGAGGGAGGAACTTAGAGAGTTGAAGGACCGGCAAGCTCAGCTCTTCACCTCTGAATCCTCCAAGATCATCTTCCGATCCAGGGTCCGCCATGTGGAGCAGGATGAGACGTGCTCACGTTTCTTCTTCCATAAGGTTCACAGGGGGAGCTCTGTGATGAACAGCCTTAGGGAGGAGGACGGCACGGTAGCATCCTCACAGACAGACGTGCTGAGGATCTGCAAATCCTTTTACACAGATTTGCATGACCAAAAGACCACAGACAGTACCTCCTCCCAGAACTTCCTGTCCTCAATCACGGAGGTCTTGGAGGACAGCAAGCGGGAGAGTCTGGACCAACCACTGACCCTAGAGGAGCTGACTGGCTCCATCCGTTCCTTTGACTCGAATAAAACTCCCGGAAGCGATGGCTTACCGGCCGAGTTGTATTTGGGTCTGTGGACTGGATGGGCCCGGACCTGCTAGAAGTGTACAACGACATGCTTCTAGCTGGTAGCATGTCAGACTCCATGAGGAAGGGCAACATCACCCTAATCTACAAGCAGAAGGGGGAGATGAAGGACATAAAGAATTGGAGACCCATAACACTCTTGAATGTAGACTACAAGATCCTGTCCAAGGCCATCGCCAACCGGGTCAAGTCTGCTCTGGGACAGGTGATCCACCCGGACCAAACCTGTGCTGTACCTGGCAGGAAAATCTCAGACAGCCTAGCGCTGCTGAGAGATACCATCGCCTACGTGCAGGACAGACGGGTGGATGCCTGCCTAGTCAGCTTGGACCAGGAGAAGGCCTTCGACAGGATTTCGCACACGTACATGAGGGACGTGCTCTCCAAAATGGGTTTTGGGGAGGGAATCAGGAATTGGATCAAAACTGCTCTACACCAACATCCGTAGTGCAGTCCAAATCAATGGGTGGGAATCAGACAGTTTCCCTGTAAGGTCTGGAGTCAGGCAGGGTTGCCCTCTCTCTCCTGTCTTGTTTGTCTGCTGTATTGAACCTTTTGCTGAATCCATCAGGAAGGATGCTGGCATAAGAGGAGTGACATTGCCAGGCAGTGGGGGCATTCAAGTAAAGACCTCCCTGTACATGGACGATGTCGCTGTCTTCTGCTCGGACCCAGGGTCGGTTCGCAGACTGATTAGTATCTGCGACCAGTTTGAGTCGGCCACGGGAGCCAGGGTGAACCGCAGGAAGAGCGAGGCCATGCTCTTTGGCAACTGGCCCAACAGATCCTTCCGTCCCCTTCACCATCAAGCCTGACTTCTTGAAGGTGCTGGGGATCTGGTTCGGGGGGGCTGAGGCATGTAACAAAAATTGGCTGGAGCGGATAGCCAGGGTGGGGAGGAAGCTGGAGCTGTGGAGGCAACGCTCCCTCTCCATAACGGGAAAGAATTTGGTCAACAGGTGTGAGGTGCTCTCGGGGCTGCTGTACTTGGCACAAGTGTGGCCTGTCCCTCCCTCATACGCCACAGGGATCACCCGGGCCATCTTCCAGTTCATCTGGGGGTCGAGGATGGACCAGGTGCGACGGGCCACAATGTACAAGTCGGCAGACAACGGGGGTAAAAGCATGCCCAACGTCGCCCTCATTCTGATGGCCACCTTCGTGTGTGGCTGCATCAGGCAGGAGTGTAGAGCCAAGGCACGTGGGCACCAAGTGTCACTACCTGCTGAGGTTCTACCTGTCCCCGGTGTTGAGAAGGATGGGCCTGGCGTAGGTGCCACGCAATGTGCCAGTCAGCTGGACATTGCCACCCCATCTGTCGTCTGTGGAAGGGTTCTTCCGGACCAACACCTTTGACCACATGTCCATCGGGCAGTGGTCAGCACAGAATGTCCTGCAGGCACTGCAGGGAAAGGACTCTATGGACCCGGTGGCGTGGTTCCCTGAGCAGACTGCCCAGCTCGTCTGGCAAAATGCCTCATCGCCAGAACTCACCAACAAGCACCAAGACCTGGCTTGGCTGGCGGTGAGGGGAGCCCTCCCAGTCAGAACCTTCCTGCACCGTCGGAACCTCACTGCCAGCGCACGCTGGTCCCTCGGGACGGCTGCTATGGAGAGGAGACGGTTTGCCCACCTCTTCACAGAGTGTGGGTTTGCTAAAAGAGTCTGGAGAAAATGCAAGGGTCCCTGGTACGCTTTATCCCGAACAGCTCCGTCACAGAGGACTCTGGTGATTTACGGACTGTTCCCAGGGACACATTCAGAGGCTGACATCGAGTGCTGCTGGAGGGTCATCAACTCGGTGAAAGATGCCTCTTGGTCTGCCCGAGCATTGTTCACCACCCAGCAGAGCGAGATGTCCCGTCAGGGAATGTTGTCGACTGGCCCGCTGCAGACTGCAGGAGTACGTGCTGAGGGACGCACTGAAGCTCGGTGCAGCCAACGCCAAGGCTCGGTGGGGGAGGGCCACAGTCTAGGGTCCTTCCGCTGCTGGACATGGGGGGCACGGTATGGTGGAGATGCCCCTCAATATAAGGGAAGGTATCCCACGCCATTGTGGCACGAGTGGCGGACTGATTTGTGGAAATTTGGGGAAAAGAAATGTCTAAACTGTATTCATCAATTTGTACAGCTCCCGAAAATGTCGGATGGATTTTCCGCAAGGTCCATGTATTGTATATATTTATCATTTGAATAAAGTATATTTTGATATTAAAAAAAAAAGTTTTTTATGTCTGACTGTGGCAGCTTTGACAATCCGGAGTCGCCTTCCAGAGGGAAGTGATTCAAAGAGTTTGTGGCCAGGGTGAGAGGGGTCGGAGATGATCTTGCCCGCTCGCTTCCTGGCCCTTGCAGTGTACAGTTCATCAATGGAGGGAAGGTTGCAGCCAATAACCTTCTCAGCTGATCGGACGATTCGCTGCAGCCTCCGGGTGTCGTGCTTGGTGGCCGAGCCAAACCAGACCGTGATGGAGAAGGTGAGGACAGACTCTACGATGGCCGTGTAGAATTGGACCATCATTGCCTGTGGCAGATTGTGCCTTTGATATAACTCTCTCATAATCAATTCTCTCTCCTTATTTTAAAGGCATATGGACAGGGTTCATGGATATGAACGGTTTGGAAGGGCGTGGGTCTAAGATTTGTTTAGGAAAGAACTGCAGATCTTCCTACAGCTGGAAAAGTCGAAGATAAAGACAAGAATGCTGGAGAAACTCAGCGGGTGAGGCAGCATCTATGGAGCGAAGGATTAGGTGACGTTTCGGGTCGAGACCCTTCTTCCCACACTCCAAAGACGTGCAGGTTCGTAGGTTAATTGGCCGGTAAAATTGGAAATTGTCCCTGGTGTGTGTAGGGTGGTGTTAGCGTGCGTGGATCGCTGGTCGGTGCGGACTCGGTGGGCCGAAGGGCCTGTTTCCGCGCTGTATCTCTAACTAAACTAAACTAAACATGTACCGTCTTTTCGTTGATGGGATCGCACGCAACACATAGAGAACTGGCTGGCAGACAGGAAGCAAAGAGTAGGAGTAAACGGATCATTTTCAGAATGGCACGCAACAAAACAGTACCTCAGTGCACGGGACAATAGTAAATAAAACTAAACTGGAGCTGATAATCTAGTGGGTCGGACTACCTGGGATGGCGGGACTGTCATATGAGGAAAGATTGAAAAGACTAGGCTTGTATTCACTGGAGTTTAGAAGGATGAGGGGGATCTTATAGAAACATGCAAAATTATAAAAGGACTGGACAAGCTAGATGCAGGAAAAGTGTTCCCAATGTTGGGCGAGTCCAGAACCAGGGGCCACTGTCTTGGAATCGCGGAGTCGCCTTCCAGAGGGAAGTGATCGAAAGAGTTTGTGGCCAGGGTGGGAGGGCTCGGAGATGATGAAAGGGAGGCGGGCGTATGGAACGAGCTGCCGGAGGAGGATGTTGAGTCACGGACCTTTGCAATGTTTAAGAAGCAATTAGTCATGTACATGGATAGAACAGGATTGGACGGATAAGGGCCAAATGCAGGCTGGTGGGTCTAGTGTGGATGGGACATGCTGGTCAGTGTGGGCAAGTTGGGCTGGAGGGCCTGTTTCCACCCAGTATGACTCTATGACTCTCTGCCAGTGTAATAAAATGCAATGACATTTACAATGAAATATCTCCATGTTGAGGAACATCTTCTTCTCAACAACCATCAGGCTATTGAAGACTTCGAACACCAACCAACCTTTGAATTACAAAGTGCCTTGGTTGGACCTGGCACTTTGGGCTTTGGGTTTACATTCTTTATTGAACTTGAGGATCTGAAAGAAGTAAATGTCGGAAGAAGGCGCCCTGACCCAAAAGGTCACCTGTCCACGTCCTCCAGAGATGCTGCTGACCCGCACTTTGGCCTTTTGTGACAACCACCATCTGCTCTTCCAGCTCCCGAGGTCGATCCCTGACAGAGGGACCGCCAGCTCCGAGATGTTAAAGTCCGCAGGCAGAGTCAGATTTACCTACAGGCTTCGTAGCACTGTCATAGGCCTTTCTTACATATGCTGTCACAACGCACTGTAGTCTCTAAACAACCCTTCAGTAATTTTATTGTCCTCCATTTCAGAATAATAGTGTTTTAAGCCGATAACTCGACACTAGCACTGGCAATAAATAAATAAATAGATAAATAGCTCGGCTTTCCAGCCCCTTATCGCATTGGCCACGCTCGGCTGCAAATCGGTGTCAATCTGGTGGGCCATCTTCCTCTAGTTGTGGGGGATTTGGGGGGGGGGCCTCACAAGTGGAACAGCCGAGGGCCTCTCTTCATCTAAATCCGGCCCTGTCCGCAGGCTCCCCGCGGTGGGGGCTCCCGAGCTCGATCCCCAGCAAGAGGGCGCCAGCTCCACGATGTTAGGCCGCAGAGCAGACGGAGATACCATAACGAAAAAAAATCTCATCTCTGTCGAGGAAAGAGATAAAAAAAAGTTTCCCCCCACACCCCACACAACACAAAACTAAAAACACACTAAAATAATATTTAACTGCAGACTAAAAAACAACAGAGAGAGGTAAGTAAGTAAGTAAATTTTATTTATATAGCACGTTTAAATCAACTCGCGTTGAAACCAAAGTGCTTTACGTAGACGAAATAATTACGTATCTACGCACATCCATAGAAAAAATTTAAAAAAAAGAAGAGGGGGCGAGACAGACTGTTGGCGAGGCAGCCATTGTACGTCGCCACCCGGTGGAGGCAAGAGAATGAGGTTGCGAGAGAAAGGTAGATCGGCCACGATTAAATGGTGGAGTAGACTTGATGGGCTATTCGGCCTAATTCTGCTCATCACATGACCAGTCACGAACGTATGAATTTATTCCGTCTAAAGAAGGGTCTCGACCCGAAAACGTCTCCCGTTCCTTCTCTCCAGAGACGCCGCCTGTCCCGCTGAGTTACTCCAGCGTTTTGCATCAATCTTCGACAGTTCTTTATCCTGAGCAGCGAGGGGCAGTGGCGTGGTTGCTAGGTGGAACGTTCATGGTGACGTACGTCAGTGGTAGTGGGCGGAGGTGAGATTGACGAACGTCAGCGCGAAGGCCAGCTATTGTGTTGTGAATGTTTCGTAGCTTGCTTTGCCACTTTGTGGGCAGCAGATGAAGCCCAGCCCTTGGAACTTCCAAGAAAACGGCGCCACTCCCACCAAAACCACGAAACCCAGCCTCACCTCACAATAGAAACAATAGGCAGGCAGCTCCCGACTACCCACACAACATGCCTCTGTTACTGTGACAAGAGGTTGCGACCATGCGTCCAAACGGGCTTCCTCATCCAAACACTTCCCTTGTCGCCCCAGTCATCGCATTTCATAAGTCCATGAGTGGGTAGTATGGACACATTGGGCCGAAGGGCCTGTTTCCATGCTGTATCACTCTATGACAATATCTATAGACAATAGAAAATTGAAAATAGGTGCAGGAGTAGGCCATTCGGCCCCTCGAGCCAGCACCGCCATTCAATGTGATCATGGCTGATCATCCCCAATCAGTACCCCGTTCCTGCCTTCTCCCCATATCCCCTGACTCCGCTATTTTTAAGAGCCCTATCTAGCTCTCTCTTGAAAGCATCCAGAGAACCGGCCTCCACCGCCCTCTGAGGCAGAGAATTCCACAGACTCACCACTCTCTGTGAGAAAACGTGTTTCCTCGTCTCCGTTCTAAATGGCTTACCCCTTATTCTTAAACTGTGGCCCCTGGTTCTGGACTCCCCCAACATCGGGAACATGTCTTTCCCTCACATTTTCTGTCTTCTCCCCGTGACCCCTGAGTAGCGCAGGTGTCAGAGGTCATGGGTGAGAAAGCAGGAGAATGGGGTTAGGAGGGAGAGATCGATCAGCCAAGAAGGAGCAGAATTAGGCCATTCGGTCCATCAAGCCTACCCCGCCCTTCAATCACGACTGCTCAAGGCGTGAAAGGTGGTAAGGGGTTAATGTGAAGGGACGAAGATTTAATAGGAATCTGAGGGGTAACCTTTTCACACAGAGTGTGAGATACGCTTTGTGCTCACAATTAATGCTCAAAGACTAAATCTTGGAAGCAAGAGATTCTTTATTTTACGACTCTGCAGACCCGGGTGCCTCTCCAACTCGAGACACACCGAAGCCAAAGAAGTCATCCCCCTTTATACACAGAATCTTACATTCAACCTCCCCTCCGGACCCTTCTCCAATCAGGGTCGGAGGTGCACAATCTGTAGGTACATCCCACCGTACATCCCCTCGCACCTCCCATATCATACATCGCATGTTCAAACATGTTCATGGTAATGAGCAGTTTCTTGACCAGGGGTGTGTTGTAATATTCATTTATTCTATTAAGCATGCTCAGTTGCTCATGACCTACCCTAGTTTTACTCACCTCCTAGTGAACCCTCTCAGTTCTCCTATATCAGTACTAAAGCTAAGCTATAGTGACAAGGGTCCCATCTATCACTCCCTTCCACTGATAGGGATCTCTCTACATCACTCCCTTCTACTGCTATACAATGCTATTACTTCTTACTCAAGGACTCAAGGATGGGTCTGGCAACCTTCAGACACAGCTGTGTCAGAATCCTCTCTCCAGCCCCTCTCAGTTCGAATTCTCTTTAAAACTCCTTACTTTAATGGGGTTTAATCACTTTATCCCTCACACAGAGGATGGTGGGTACATGGAACAAGCTGTCAGAGGAGGTAGTTGAGGCAGGGACTTTTCCAACATTAAGAAGCAGTTAGATAGGACAGGTTTGGAGGGATATGGACCAAATGCTGGCAAGTGGGACTAGTGTAGCTGGGACATTGTTGGCCGGTGTGGGCAAGTTGGGCCTCAGGGCCTGTTTCCACACTGTATCACTCTTTGACTCTATTTGTTCTTCCCTCTCAAACCCCATTCTCCTGCCTTTTCCCCATAACCCCTGACACCCGTACTAATCAAGAATCTATCTATCTCTGCCTTTAAAATCTTCGTTGACTTGGCCTTCACATCCGTCTGTGGCAAAGAATTCCACAGACTAAAGAAATTCCTCCTCATCTCCTTCCGAAAAGAACGTCCTTTAATTCTGAGGCTGTGCCCTCTGGTCCTAGACTCTCCCACTAGTGGAAACATCCTCTCCACATCCACTCTATCCAGGCCTTTCACTATTCTGTAGGTTTCAATGAGGTCCCCCCTCATTCTTCTAAACTCCAGCGAGTACAGGCCCAGCGCCGACATATTAACTAGGCACATGTCGTCAGGGTAGGCAAGGATGGCAGTGCCTTCCCTGACTAAAATGATAAAAAGGTCATTATTAAATATAAATAGTAAAGATTTATAATTCATTTATTAAATTCAGTATTTATTATTAGTTATTACTTTTAATAATTGATCTGAGGTAGGCATAATTCTCCCGTGACTTTCAACAGCAGATGCTGGTTTAAACTGAAGATAGACACAAAAAACTGGAGTAACTCAGCGGGACAGTTCCGTCTTTCACATTCAGTATTTGTATAAGCTTTCTGCAATTTCCTTATTCCTCATTTTTAATTTAGTTTAGAGATACAGCGCGGAAACAGGCCCTTCGGCCCTCCGAGTCCGCACCGACCAGCGACCCCCGCACACTAACACCACCCTACACACACTAGGGACGATTTACACTTACACCAAGCCAATTAACCTACAAACCTGTTGGAGTGTGGGAGGAAACTGGAGATCTTGGAGAAAAGCCAGGCAGGTCGTGGGGAGAGCGTGCAAACTCCGTACAGACAGCGCCCGTAGTCAGGATCGAACCCGGGTCTGTTGGGCCGAAGGCTCTGTCCCTGTGCTCTGTGACTCTAAAGACTCTGTGAAATGCATCATCTCCCTTGACCCAAACACCCACTTCCTTAACCACCAGTTTGCACGCCCTCTCTGTGACCTGCTTGGGTTTCCTCCGGATGCCCCGGCTTCCTCCCGCATCCCAAAGACGTGTGAGGCTTGTCGGTTAGTTAATTGGCCCTCTGTAAATTATCCCTTAGTGCGAAAGAAAGATAGACACAAACTGCTGGAGTAACTCAGCGGGACAGGCAGCATCTCTGGAGAGAAGGAATGGGTGACGTTTCGGGTCGAGACCCTTCTTCAGTCCGAGTGTGCAGGGAGTGGATGAGTAATTGGGATGACATGGAACTAGTGATAGATGGTCAGCATGGAGCCAATGGGCCGAAGGGCCTGTTTCCATGCTGTATCTGTGGCTCCCTTGGACAGTAAATTCACTTCAGTCCATTTCCAGCTGTTGCAATGATAAAACGTACCTCCGGGTGGCGACGTTGAGGCGCACTGGTTGCATTGCGCTCAGCAGCACCACCCGCAGGCCGTCTCGGTTCCTGCAGCTGCCCTGCATTACAACATGATCAGGAATTTATCTTAAAAATAATAAATGCAAATTAGCAGCCAAAATAATAGGCCACATAATTTCCAGGTGAACTGTTTGCCGGAAAATGCGACCTCTTGATTTTTTTGCCTTGAGAAATAGTTTCTACCCAGTGTCGGAGAATCAAGACTGAAGAAGGGTCTCGACCCGAAACGTCGCCTATCTCCTCCGCTCCATCAATCCTGCCTCACCCGCTGAGTTTCTCCAGCATTTTTGTCTACTATCAAGAACTAGGGGACAGGGGAAAGATTTGAATAGGAACCTGAGGGGTAACTTTTTCACACAGAGGGTGGTGGGTGCATGGAATGAGCTGCCAGAGGAGGTAGTTGAGGCTGGGACTAGAACAAGTCCCTTGGACAGGTTCCTTGGAAGGCATTTTGACAGATACATGGATAGGAAAGGTTTAGAGGTTGGCACTGTAGCGCAGTGTAGTGTAGAGTTGCTGCCTTGCAGTGCCAGAGACCCCGGTTCGATCCTGTCCACGGGTGCTGACAATACAGAGTTGGTACATTCTCCACAGATTCACCACCCTCTGACTAAAGAAATTCCTCCTCATCTTCCTGGTCGAACGCCCTTTAATTCTGAGGCTGTGACCCTCTGGTCCTAGACTCTCCCACTAAAGGAAACATCTCCTCCACATCCACTCTATCCAGGCCTTTCACTGTTCCGTACGCTTCAATGAGGTCCCCCCTCATTCTTCTAAACTCCAGCGAGTACAGGCCCAGTATCGTCAAACGCTCATCATATGTCAACCTACTCATTCTTGCAAACCTTCTCTGGACCCTCTCCAGAGCCGGCACATCCTTCCGTCAGATATGGGGCCCAAAACTGCCCACAATACTCCAAATGCGGCCTGACCAGTGCCTGATCATCTTCCCGATGTTGGGGGAGTCCAGAACCACAGTTTAAGAATAAGGAGTAAGCCATTTAGAACGGAAACGAGGAAACACTTTTTCTCACAGAGAGTGGTGAGTCTGTGGAATTCTCTGCCTCAGAGGGCGGTGGAGGCCGGTTCTCTGGATGCTTTCAAGAGAGAGTTGGATAGGGCTCTTAAAGCTAGCAGAGTCAGGGGATATGGGGAGAAGGCAGGAACGGGGTACTGATTGGGGATGATCAGCCGTGATCACATTGAATGGCGGTGCTGGCTGGAAGGGCCGAATGGCCTACTCCTGCACCTATTGTCTATTGTGTATTGTCTATTATAGAGCCTCAGCATTACCTCCCAGTTTTTGGGCGGTGGGGGAGGGCTGGAGAGAGAGGGAATGCAAGGGTTACGTGGTTAGAGAAATCAATATTTCTCTAACCACGGATAGTACGTAAATAACCTGGATGGTGCGCAAATCAATATTGGCTTACTATCCAGTTATGGTTTAACTAGATAGTACACAAACAATGCTGTTCTCTGTATCCCGGTGCATGTGACAGCAATAAACGGATTCCTCTACTGACATAGATGCTGACACCATGTTTGCATTGTTTATTGAGGATCAGTCAGGTCCCTTTTATCACACGTTGTCCTTGACTTTTGGACACAATTCACAATTTACCACCTTCAGTCTCGGCTTTCCGCGTCTGATGCTGGCAGTTAGGCAGCTGAAAAATCCACCGCACTTGGTGAGAGGTGAAGAGAGACACGGCATGGAAACAGGGCCCTTCTGCCCATCGAGTCTGCACTGACCGATAATTAACCCATCATTGACACGCATCCTGCACCCATCCCAATTGAGACGTCCGCCACGTCACGGCGGCACGCTGGCGCAGCGGGTAGAGCTGCTGCCTCACAGCGCCAGAGAGTCCCCGGTTCGATCCTGACCACGGCTGCTGGACGGAGTTTGCACGTTCTCCCCGTGACCTGCGTGGGTTTTCTCCGGGCGCTCCGGTTTCCTCCCAATTAACCTCCAAAGACGTGCAGGTTTGTAGGTTAATTGCAGGTTAAACGGTCCTCTCATAAGCTCCTGATCTTCCAACCTACCTCATTACGATCCTTGCACTTTTTCCTCTCTGCACTTTATCTATGTCCCTCTAAACCTGTCCTATCCATGTACCTGTCCAAATGTTTCCTAAACGTTGGGCAAGTTGTGCTGAAGGGAAAGGGTCTGAAGAAGAGGGCTGGAGCCGAAACATCGACCATCCTTTTCCCTCCACAGATGCTGCCCGACCTGCTGAGTTCTTCCAGTACTCTGCTGCATTTTTCTAGCCTCGTCTGCTTCCTTGTTGGGAGGTGGGTTCCCGGGGTCGGGCCCCTTCAGGAAGCCCTTCAGGCTTTTCATTCGGAGGAATAGGGATTCATCATCTGCGGTGGAGTTGCTGCCTCACTGCGCCAGAGACCCGGGTTCGATCCTGACCACGGGCGCTGTCTGTACGGAGTTTGCACGTTCTCCCCGTGACCCTGCGTGGGTTTTTCTCCGGGATCTTCGGTTTCCTCCCACGCTCCAAAGACGTGCAGGTTTGTGGGCTAACTGCCTACGGTATCACAAGATATAGGGGTAGAATTAGGCCGTTCGGCCCATCCACCCTGCCATTCAATCATGGCTGATCACTGCCTCCTAATCCCATTTTCCTGCCCTCTCTCCATAACCCTTGACACCCGGTATAATTGTAAATTGCCCCCGAGTGCGTGCAGGAGGAGTTAGTGTGTGGGGATCGCTGGTCGGCACGGTCTCAGTGGGCCGAAGGGCCTGTTTCAACAGTGTATCTCTAAACTAAACTGGTGCGAAGCGACAAAAACGCTGGAGTAACTCAGCGGGACGGGCAGCCTCTCTGGAGAGAAGGAACGGGCGACGTTTCGGGTCGAGACCCTTCTTCAGACTGGACTAGTTGACTAATCCACAGACTAGCGCGATCGCTGGTTAGCAGGACTCGGTGGGCCGAAGGGCCTGTTTCCACACTGTATCTCTAAAGTAATTTAACACCAGCAGTGTGTGGGGCTGAAGTGAGACATGGGGGCACTCAGGGGGTGGAGACCCGACACGAGGAACCCACTCGAGAGCGGTCCTGACCGACCATCTACCTCATTGGAGACCCTCGGCCTATCTTTAAATCGGACTTTACCGGACTTTACCTTGCACTAAACCCTATTCCCTTTATCCTGTATCTGCACACTGTGAACGGCTCGATTGTAATCATGTATAGTCTTTCCGCTGACTGGATAGCACGCACCAAAAAGGTTTCTCATTATACACGTGGTAATAAACTAAACTAAACTAGACAGAAGTTGGTGGGGTGGGTGGGATGGGCGGGGTGTGGGGTGGGTGGGGTGGATGGGGTGAGTGGGGTGGGTGGGTGGGGTGGGTGGGATGGGCGGGGAGTGTGGGTGGGTGGGGTGGGTGGGGTGTGGGGTGGGTGGGCGGGGTGGTGGGGTGGGTGGGGTGGGTGGGGCGGGGTGTGGGGTGGGTGGGGTGTGTGGGGTGGGTGGGGGTGAGTGGGTGGCGGTGGGTGGGTGGGGTGGGCGGGGGTGGGTGGGATGGTTGGGGTGGGCTGGGATGGGCGGGGTGTGGGGTGTGGGGGTGGGGTGAGTAGTGGGGATGGGCGGGTGTGGGGTGGGGGTGAGTAGGTGGGGATGGGCGGGGTGGGTGGGGTGTGGGCGGGGTGGGCTGGGTGGCGTTGAGGGAAACCGCTCATAACTTTGAGGCACCAATCTGGGCCGGGCAGCCTGTTGCGTGCTTGAGTCGGTTGGCAAGCCCATGGTTGCAGTGAGCTGTTCCCTTCCGCACGACAGTCCCTCATCTCACTGCAGGAAGCGGATGCTCATCTTGTGTTCCAGGTTGACCCTCTCAAGGCTCTGCAACAGAGAGAGAAGCGGGGAGATGTCACTGAGTTTGGCCGCCCTTCACTGCAGGAGACTTTAGAGAGCCAATAGACAATAGACAATAGACAATAGGTGCAGGAGTAGGCCATTCGGCCCTTCGAGGCAGCACCGCCATTCCATGTGATCACGGCTGATCATCCCCAATCAGTACCCCGTTCCTGCCTTCTCCCCATATCCCCTGACTCCACTATTTTTAAGAGCCCTATCTAGCTCTCTCTTGAAAGCATCCAGAGAACTGGCCTCCACCGTCCTCTGAGGCAGAGAATTCCACAGACTCACCACTCTCTGTGAGAAAAAGTGTTTCCTCGTCTCCGTTCTAAATGGCTTACTCCTTATTCTTAAACTGTGGCCCCTGGTTCTGGACTCCCCCAACATCGGGAACATGTTTCCTGCCTCTAGCGTGTCCAAGCCCTTAACAATCTTATGTTTCAATAAGATCCCCTCTTATCCTTCTAAACTCCAGAGTGTACAAGCCCAGCCGCTCCATTCTCTCAGCGTATGACAGTCCCACCATCCCGGGAATTAAACTTGTAAACCTACGCTGCACTCCCTCAATAACAAGAATGTCCTTCCTCAAATTAGGGGACCAAAACTGCACACAATAATCCAGGTGTGGTCTCACTGGGGCTCTGTACAAATGCAGAAGGACCTCTTTGCTCCTATAATCGATTTTTCTTGTTATAAAGGCCAGCATGCCGTTCGCTGTCTTCACTGCCTGCTGTACCTGCATGCTTACTTTCATAGACTGATGTACAAGGACCCCCAGATCCCGTTGTACTTCCTCTTTTCCCAACTTGACTCCATTTAGATAGTAATGACAGTCCCGCCATCCCGGGAATTATCCTTGTAAACCTACGCTGCACTCCCTCAATAGCAAGAATGTCCTTCCTCAAATTAGGGGACCAAAACTGCGCACAAGAAAGTAGAAACTCCGTGCAGACAGCATCCGTCGTCAGGATCAAACCTGCATCACTGGCGCTGTGAGGCGGCCATTCCACCCCTGTGGGATATACGAGGGCCAGTTCTACTGAGGCCAATTAACCTACAAACCTGCACTTCTCTGGAATGTGGGAGGAAACCAGTATCAAACAGTAAGTAAATAAGTACGTTTATTGGCCAAGTATTCACATACAAGGAATTTGCCTTGGTGCTCCGCCCACAAGTGACAACATGACATACAGTGACAGTTACGAGTGACTCAGAAAACACTAAACATTAATAATAATAAAACATTAATTGATCAGGCACGTGAACCAACAAAATACCAGATCAAAGGGAGGCTGAAGGTTTTTGGCTGTTGAGTAGAGCAACTACTCGTGGACAAAAACCAGTGCGGCACAGTTCCCAAAGGGAACTTGGAACTCCATCCCGACAGCCACTGGGGTGACTGCTCTTCTGCTCCCAAATCCAGGCCCTGAGCTCCCACGGAGGAGCGGCAGTCCATCCCAGAGGAGGGACGCGGATTAACCTACAGACCTGCACGTCTGTGGGATGTGGGAGGAATCGGAGGATCTCGGAGACACCCGCGCATCTTCCACCCAGTGCCCAATGCCACCGGCCAAGTCCACCAAGCCCTGACAAGGTGCCAACCAAAGCCACCACCCTCCCTGGAGCCCTGGACTCACACCCAGGTGTGTGAGGGGGAGACGGGGAGATGGGGATTACCTTTTTGAAATCTTCGAAAGAGATGGTACCATCACCGTTCTGGTCCGCCTCTTGAATGGTCCGGTCAATGATATTGTCCAGCTGATCCGCCGTGACCTCAGCTTCCATCATCATGAACAGAACCTGCGGGAGAGGGAGAGGGGAGGTCTGGCCTTTACCCTGGTCCAGGGGCTCCACACCACTGTGTTCCTAAAGGGCCTGTCCCACCTGGGCGACATTTGCGCGTAATTTACGCGACATCGTTTACGCGTCACGTGATGCGCGCGTGGTGCGTGGTGACGTAGGCCGTGATTTTGGGATGGACAACATCTTTGCGCGCCATCTGCCCTTAAGTCATAGGAGCAGACTAAAGGGCCTGTCCCACTTGGGCAACCGAATCTGCGAGTTTACAAGAGTGTCTTCAACCTGCAAACTCGCAGCATGGTCGACACGTAGTCCTATGAGGTCGCTGGAACTCTCCTTCATGCTCGAGGGGAGTTCCCGCCTGCTCGCGGCCTCAGCTAGGTCACGGAATATTTTTCAGCACGTTGAAAATGTTTCCGTGAGTAAAATTTGTTCGGCATGGGTCTTTTGAACTCGTGGTGCAGTGGATGGGGTCGCTATGTAGTTACAGGCAGTCGAGGGCAGCCGTAGGCAATCTCCTTCGCTGAACGGGCAGTTTAATTGGCTCATTGGAGTTTTCAGGACCAAGGAAAACCGACCGGTAGGTAAAATGCCCACTAAACTTTATTATAAGTTGTCAGACTTCTTAAAAGTGTCTCCACTCCTTCTCCCCCCCCCCCCTTCTCCCCCCCCCCTTCTCTCCCCCTCCCTCTACTCTCTCTAAAGGACTTACCGTACACTGTGGCAGCCGTTTACCTTCATCGCGGGTGTGAATTTCAGACAGCGCTCCCCCGCTTTCCCTGGCCCCCACCTTTGTGATGTGTGTGTGTGTGTGTGTGTGTGTGTGTGTGTGTGTGTGTGTGTTTATGTGCGTGTTCCAGGCGAGTGCCCTTGAGCTTGAAGGTGGAAGACACTTCTCCTTCTCCCCACAACCCCTGACATTCTTACGAATGAATCTCCACATTAAAAATACCCAGTGACGGTCTCCATAGCCGCCTGCGTCAATCGATGCCACAGATTCACCACTCTGGAAGCACGGTGGCGCGGGGGTAGAGTTGCTGCCTCACAGCGGGTTTGAGCCTGACTACGGCTGCTGTCTGTACGGAGTTTGCACGTTCTCCCCGTGACCTGCGTGGGTTTTTCTCCGAGATCTTCGGTTTCCCCCCACTAGCCAAAGATGTGCAGGTTTGTGGGTTAGTTGGCTTGGTGTAAATGTAAATTGTCCCTGGTGGGTGTAGGAGAGTGTTAGTGTGCGGGGATCGCTGGTCGGTGCGGACCCGGTGAGTCGAAGGGCCTGTTTCCACTCTGTATCTCTAAACTAAACTAAACTAAATGTACACACACACACACTCACAGATATACAGACACGTACACGCATAGTCATGCATACACATTCACACACAGACAAAACATAACCACACACACACACACACACACACACACATGATACACATGCACACAGTCACACACTCACACACACTCGCAGTGGGACACATTCACACACTCACACACTCACACACACTCGCAGTGGGACACATTCACACACACACTCACACACTCACATTCACTCACACACACACACACTCACACACTCACACATTCACACACACCCACACAGAGGCACACACTCATACACACACACAGACTGGTTCTGTTACCTGAGCCCACTCTGTACAGAGGGAGTGTTTACCATGGGGCCAGTGGCCACTCCCCATCCAGTGTTTACCCTGGGGCCAGTGGCCACTCTCCACATCCAGTGTTTACTCTGGGGCCAGTGGCCACTCTCCATCCAGTGTTTACCCTGGGGCCAGTGGCCACTCTCCACATCCAGTGTTTACTCTGGGGCCAGTGGACAGTCTCCCCATCCAGTGTTTACCTTGGGGCCAGTGGCCATTCTCCCCATCCAGTGTATACTCTGGGACCAGTGGCCATTCTCCCCATCCAGTGTTTACCCTGGGGCCAGTGGCCACTCTCCCCATCCAGTGTTTACTCTGGGGCCAGTGGCCAGTCTCCACATCCAGTGTTTACTCTGGGGCCAGTGGCCATTCTCCCCATCCAGTGTTTACCTGGTAGAGCTCGTCCCTTGAGATCTTCCCGTCTCTATCCTGGTCGTACAGCTGGAATGCAACTGAAAGATGAAGGGAGAAAGCTTACAATGAGGTCAGCTACAGACACAGGCTGCCCGAGTAACTCAACGGGTCAGACAGCATCTCTGGAGAACAGGGGTCGGTGATGTTTCGGGTCGGGACCCTTCTTCAGACTGGGGTTAGGAAGCTGTTGGTCATTAAATCTATCGCTCAAAAACACTGCCAGCAATACGGAAACGTGGAACACAGGAGAGACTAAGTCCCGGAACCAACCATGCTCTGGGAACCCCTTCACCAGATGGACCACACTTGCAAGATGGCGGGACCCTGGGATGGCGGGACTGTCATATGAGGAAAGATTGAAAAGACTGGGCTTGTATTCACTGGAGTTTAGAAGGATGAGGGGGGATCTTATAGAAACATATAAAATTATAAAAGGACTGGACAAGCTAGATGCAGGAAAAATGTTCCCAATGTTGGGCGAGTCCAGAACCAGGGGCCACAGTCTTAGAATAAAGGGGAGGCCATTTAAGACTGAGGTGAGGAAAAAGGTTTTCACCCAGAGAGTTGTGAATTTGTGGAATTCCCTGCCACAGAGGGCAGTGGAGGCCAAGTCACTGGATGGATTTAAGAGAGAGTTAGATAGAGCTCTAGGGGCTAGTGGAGTCAAGGGATATGGGGAGAAGGCAGGCACGGGTTATTGATTGGGGACGATCGGCCTTGATCACAATGAATGGCGGTGCTGGCTCGAAGGGCCGAATGGCCTCCTCCTGCACCTTTTTTCTATTAACTGTTATGTGGGTGATCATAAATATGGGGAGTAAAATAACGATTGTTATGTGCTATTAAATAAATAAGTGAAGTAACTTGTTGTGTGCCAGGGGTAAACGGGACGAACAAGGTTGGGAACCCCTGCACTAGTGGGAACTTCCTCTCCACATCCATTCTGTACGTTTCAATGAGGTCCCCGCCCCCCCCCCCCCTCCATTCTTCTAAACTCCAGCGAGTACAACCCCAATAGAGGCTGGTTGAGGAGCGTTACTCACATCGCAGCTTATTGTCTCGGCTGTTAATCGGTTCGGGAGCCTGCGGATCCGGCGATCTGACTTTCCTGACGGGTCGGAAGCACGCCAGGATGCGGATAAAGGATTGGAAATCCACTGTGTCTCTGCTGCAACGGAAGGACGACAATAGTCAACAGACAATAGGTGCAGGAGTTAGGCCATTCGCCCTTCGAGCCAGCACCGCCATTCAATGTGATCATGGCTGATCATCCCCAATCAGTACCCCGTTCCTGCCTTCTCCCCATATCCCCTGACTCCGCTATCTTTAAGAGCCCTATCTAGCTCTCTCTTGAAAGCATCCAGAGAACCGGCCTCCACCGCCCTCTGAGAATTCCACAGACTCACAACTCTTTGTGAAAAAAAGTGTTTCCTCGTCTCTGTTCTAAATGGCCGACCCCTTATTCTTAAACTGTGTGGCCCCTGGTTCTGGACTCCCCCAACATCGGGAACATGTTTCCTGCCTCTAGTGTGTCCAAACCCTTAACAATCTTATATGTTTCAATGAGATCCCCTCTCATCCTTCTAAACTCCAGAGTGTACAAGCCCAGCCGCTCCATTCTCTCAGCGTATGACAGTCCCGCCTGGGGTGGGAGATTGCAACTTTCGCGTGGTCCGCCCTGTTTCGACAAATGCAATCTATGCAAATGCAAATGACAAGTGCACAACCAAATAAGATCAAATAGAACAAGTTGTCCGACAACTTTAGGCTGTGCACGCCACACGCGAGCAGAGGAAGTCCCGCCATCCCGGGAATTAACGTTGTAAACCTACGCTGCGCTCCCTCAATAGCAAGAATGTCCTTCCTCAAATTAGGGGAGCAAAACTGTCCACAATACTCCAGGTGTGGTCTCACTAGGGCTCTGTACAACTGCAGAAGGACCTCTTTGCTCCTATACTCGACTCCTCTTGTTATAAAGGCCAACATGCCATTGGCTTTCTTCACTGCCTGCTGTACCTGATGGGGGGAGAATGGCGGAATAGTTCTTCCTCACCATGTGTGACAAGGTACAGTGTCATTATTTTTCCTGCCTACAGTGTTAGTTTTTGTTTTAGAGATACAGCGTGGGGAACAGGCCCTTCGGCCCACCGAGTCCGCACTGACTCGCCATCCCCGCTCGTTAGCACTACCCTACTACACTTGGGATCATTATTTACTTTTATACCAAGCCAATTAACCCACAATCGTTTGGAGTGTGGGAGGAGACAGAAGTCCCCGGAGAAAACCCACGCAGGTCACGGGGAGCACGTACAAACTCCGTACAGACAAGCACCCGTAGTGGGGATCGAACCTGGGTCTCCGGCGCTGTACGTGCTACAAGGCAGCAACTCTACCGCTGCGCCCCCGTGCCGCCCTATGCAGATTAGTAAGATTATTGTCGCATATAATTAAGCGCATCGAAACAGCCATTCGCAGTGACGGGAAACTCACCCGTCGGGAAAGAAGGCGTTGATGATCCGTTCTCCCAGGGGATTCACCGCCAGCCCTCCGATGCGCTGGAAGTCCGCCCGGCTGGAAAACAGGAACAACACGGCGTGCGTTTGCGTGGCGTCTCGGCCCATCCCGCGGCCGCGGTGCGCAGCGGTCGTTCACTGCGCCAGAGTGCGGTGGCGGTAGTGTGTCGCTGCACTGGGACTGTTCCAGGATCAACATGGTGTCAGCATGGAGCCAACAAGAGTCGACCCGCCGGTGGTCGAGGTCAAGGTCGGGGATCAGAGGTCTAGGTCGGGGGCCAGAGGTCGGGGGCCTGCCGTCAAGGTCAATAGACAATAGACAACAGACCATAGGTGCAGGAGTAGGCCATTTGGCCCTTCGAGCCAGCACCGCCATTCAATGTGATCATGGCTGATCATCCCCAATCAGTACCCAGTTCCTGCCTTCTCCCCATACCCCCTGACTCCGCTATTTTTAAGAGCCCTATCTAGCTCTCTCTTGAAAGCATCTGGAGAACCGGCCTCCACCGCCCTCTGAGGCAGAGAATCCCACAGACTCACCACTCTCTGTGAGAAAAAGTGTTTCCTCGTCTCCGTTCTAAATGGCTTACCCCTTATTCTCAAACTGTGGCCCCTGGTTCTGGACTCCCCCAACATCTGGAACATGTTTCCTGCCTCTAGCGTGTCCAAACCCTTAACAATCTTATATGTTTCAATGAGATTCCCTCTCATCCTTCCAAACTCCAGAGTGCACAATACCAGCCGCTCCATTCTCTCAGGATATGTCAGTCCCGCCATCCTGGGAATTAAACCTACGCTGCACTCCCTCAATAGCAAGAATGTCCTTCCTCAAATTAGGGGACCAAAACTGCACACAATACTCCAGGAGTGGTCTCACTAGGGCCCTGTACAACTGCAGAAGGACTTCTTTGCTCCTATATTCTTAAACTGTGGCCCCTGGCTCTGGACTCCCCCAACATCGGGAAAACGTTTCCTGCCTCTAGCGTGTCCAAACCCCTTAACAATCTTATATGTTTCAGTGAGATCTCCTCTCATCCTTCTAAACTCCAGGTCGGGGGCCAGAGGTGGAAGAAGGGGCCGGGGGAGGTTGCCAGAGGTCGGAGGGGCCCGTGGTGGGTCCCAAACGGTGCTGCTGAGAACAAAGGAGGACCAGCATTGGGGGGCCAGCAAGAACTAAGGGGGACCATTGGGAACTAAATGGAACACTTTGTAACTTTGTCCGTGCCCTTTAGGTGGTAACTCTTTGCATACCTCGTGTGCAAAGTATACGAAGTTTGCAAAACAAAGAATCTCACTGTGACGTGTCCCATGTGATAATAAAATATCATCCAGTCATTCATTCATTCATTGATTCATTGATTCATTCATTCATTCATTCATTCATTCATTGATTCATTGATTCATTCATTCATTCATACATACAACAGGTGTCTGGGCTCAGAGTGCTGACTAAGCTCCCGTACCCTCTGGTATTCACGTGTAGTATTATCTGATTTGACTACCTAGCACACAAACAAAACACTTTTCAACGTTCAAGAAGGAACTGCAGATGCTGGAAAATCGAAGGTAGACAAAAAATGCTGTAGGAACTCAGCTGGGTGAGGCAGCATCTATGGAGCGAAGGAAATAGGCGACGTTTTCGGGCCGTGTCTGAAGAAGGGTTTCGGCCCGAAACGTCGCCTAGTTCCTTCGCTCCATCGCTCCTGCCGCACCCGCTGAGGTTCCCCGGCACTTTTGACAAACTTTATTTAGTTTGAGTTTCGTTTTCAGTTTTAGGGACACAGCTCGGAAACAGGCCCTCCGGCCCACCGCTTGCCGGCCGGCGATCCCCGCACACTAACACTGTCCTACACAATTTACACGTGCGCCAAGCCAATCCGCCTACAAACCTGGAGTGCGGGAGGAAACCGGAGATCTCGGAGAAAACCCACGCAGGTCACGGGGGGAGAAGGTACAAACTCCGTACAGACAGCGCCCGTAGTCGGGATCGAACCCGGGTCTCCGGCGCTGAAAGCGCTGTAAGGCAGCGACTCTACCGCCGCGCCACCGTGGGCTGCCCATTACTGGTGGAGCTGATGCCTCACAGCGTTGGAGACCCGGGAGCCAGACAGTGCTTGTCCAGTTGCTTTCTTACTCCTCTGTGTTGCAGATCTGGTTACCGACTAAACGGTTTCCCTGTAAATTTCAGGGATGGTCGAGATCCCGTCAGAAATGAGACCAGCTGAGAAAAGTAAGGATCATTTCTGACAACTCAGGAATTCTCATGTTTAAGTGCCAGGCATGTTTCAGAAACATTTAGACAGGTACATGGATAGGACCGGATTAGAGGGATATGGGCCTTATGCAGGCAGGTGGGACTTGTTGGTCGGTGTGGGCAAGAGATGGACAGACAGCTTTAGTTTAGTTTAGAGACACAGTGTGGAAACAGGCCCTTAGGCCCACTGAGTCCATGCTGACCAGCGATCACCCCCACTTTAGCTCTATCCTCTGTCACCCCGAAAGTTTCGAAAATCTGTGGAATTCTCTGCCACAGAAAGCAGTGAAGGCCAATTCACTGGATCGTTTCAAAAGAGAGAGTTAGATTATACAGCAGCTCTTGGGGCTAACGGAATCAAGGGATATGGGGGAAAAGCAGGAATGGAGTACAGATTGTGGATGATCATCCATGATCATATTGAATGGCGGTGCTGGCTCGAAGGGCTGAGTGGCCGACCCCTGCACCTATTTTCAATGTTTCTGTGTCACATGTGCCCCCCACTGATCTCCTGTGAGTGTGGCTCGCACATCGGACCCCCTGAGCCACACCCGGCCCCACCAGGCATGAGCAGTTGTGCTGGGACGATCGCAACGTTTGAGGAACATTTAGACGTGCATGGATAGGGCAGGCTTAGAGGGATATGGGCCAAACGTGGGCAGGTGGGACTAGTGTAGATGGGGCATGTTGGTTGGCGCAGGCAAGTTGGGCTGATGGGCCTGTTTCTACGCTGGATCACCCAATGACTTTATGTGTCCCAGCTCCTGAGCCTAGCGCCAACATTCACACCCACGCCATTGAAATGTTATTTTCCTGCTTGTAACAATGGACTCTGTCCTTGATGGGCAAGGCTATTTACATTTATCTTGCAACAAGCACAAAGGTTCCTATTGAACACAGGCCCATCACCAATAAACCTTTATGTGGGAAGGTTTAAACCGCAGATAGACACAAAATGCTGGAGTAACTCAGCGGGACAGGCAGCATCTCTGGAGAGAAGGAATGGGTGACGTTTTTGGGTTGAGACCCTTCTATCAGACCCTTGGAACAACGATGAGGAAACAGGCCATTCCCAACATCGTTACTTTTTTGCATATCTCTCATTCATTTGTTCTGTGTCTCTCTACATCTCCCGTTCCCCTCTCCCCTGACCAGTCTGAAGAAGGGTCTCGACCCGAAACGTCACCCATTCCTTCTCTCCAGAGATGCTGCCTGTCCCGCTGAGTTACTCCAGCATTTTGTGTCTATCTTCGGTTTAAACCAGCACCTGCAGTTCCTTCCTACTTCAATTCGAGTCAAGTTGAGTATATTGTCGCTCACACTAGGTTCGGGGGGACAGCCTACCTGGGGGTAGCAACAGTCTGGCCTGCGGCACAGACACCGGCCCTGTTGCTCAGAAGGGTAGGAAAGAAGAGGAGGGCATTAGTAATAGGGGACTCTATAGTTAGGGGGTCAGATTGGCGATTCTGTGGACGCAGTCAGGAGACCCGGATGGTAGTTTGCCTCCCTGGTGCCAGGGTCCGGGATGTGTCTGAACATGTCCAAGATATCCTGAAAAGGGAGGGAGAGGAGCCTGAGGTCGGGGTACATATTGGTACCAATGACATAGGTTAAAAAAAGAGAAGAGATCCTGAAAGGAGAATTTAGGGAGTTAGGAAGAGAGTTAAGGAAAAGAACCGCAAACATAACAATCTCAGGATTACTTCCTGTGCCACGCACCAGTGAGAGTAGGAATGGAGCAAGGTGGAGGATAAATGCCTGGCTGAAGGACTGGTGCAGAGGGCAGGGATTCAAGTTTCTGGATCAGTGGAACCTCTTTTGGGGAAGGAGTGACCTGTATAAAAAGGGGGTTGCACTTGAACCCGAGGGGGACCAGTATCCTGGCGGGGAAATTTGCAAAGGCTACCGGGGGGACTTTAAACTGGAACGGTTGGGGGGAGGGACTCAAATAGAGAAAGCCAGTAGACAGGGTCTGAGGCAGGAGGCAGAGAAGGGAAGCACTCAGACCCAACATGTAGGGGGGAAAGAAGAAAAAAATAATAAACAGAGAATAAGAGGTGGTGGGTTTCCAGGGCAAAAATCAAAAGGGGCCACTTGTCAACATAATTGTATAAGGGGTAAGAGTGTTGTAAAAACAAGCCTGCAGGCTTTGTGTCTCAATGCAAGGAGCATTCGTAATAAGGTGGATGAGTTGAAGGTGCAGATAGCTATTAATGACTATGCTATAGTTGGGATCACGGAGACATGGCTCCAGGGGGACCAAGGCTGGGAGCTGAACATCCAGGGATATTCAATATTCAAGAGGGATAGACAGAAAGGAAAGGGAGGTGGGGTAGTGTTGCTGGTGAGAGAGGAGATTAATGCAATGGAAAGGAAGGACATTAGCTTGGAGGATGTGGAATCGATATGGGTAGAGCTGCGAAACTCTAAGGGGCAGAAAATGCTAGTGGGAGTTGTGTACAGGCCACCTAACAGTAGTAGTGGAGTTGGGGATGGCATCAAACAGGAAATTAGAAATGCGTGTAACAAGTGACAATGCCCAGAGGATTGTCGGCTGCCCTCGACAAACATGGGAAAATGAAATGGGTTTATCTATAATGAAGGAAACTTGGGAAGAAAGCCTACAACGTATACATCGTTGCTCATTAAATGCTGGACATATATTGATACAATTTAAGGTATTACACAGATTACATTATTCAAAAATGAAATTAAATAGAATTTATCCTAACATTTCTCCTATTTGTGATAAATGTCAGAACTTGGAAGCTAATTTAACGCATAGTTTTGTAACATGTATAAAACTTAATTATTATTGGACAGAAATCTTTAGAGTTATCTCTGAAGTTCTTAAAATTAAACTAGACCCAGATCCAAAATTAATAATATTAGGAGTTCCGGATTCAAATCTAATATTAACAGCAAACCAAAGAAATTTCTTGGATTACTGTTTGATAATAGGGAAAAAATTAATATTGAAATTTTGGAAGGGAACATTATCCCCCACAATTAAAATGTGGACAGTGGAAATGTTGGAGACGTTGCATTTGGAAAGAATCAGATTTGTCCTAATGGACAAATACGAACTCTTTGAACAGATATGGTCTCCATATACAGAATATTTGAAGGGGTAGCTGTTCTTGGCATCACAACTCAATGGATACCCGGCAGGATTAGATGAAAATAACTCTCTGTTTTTCTTTTTGATTTGTATACATGCCTCCATTGATATCGCTATTTGAAATTGTGTTATTCACTATTAAGATGTATAGTATAATCTCTCTTTTTTTAATATAATACTTTATTTTAATTAAATACATATAACAAGAATACATACATATATATTTTTTTTTCTCCTCTCTTTTCTCTTTCTCTTTCTTTATAATCAAAATTATTATTTAATCACTATTCTTATTGATTAAAATCTATTCTTTTCTTTTACTACTTTAAAATAAAATAGAAGTTTATAAGAACTATTCGTAACATTCGTATACTTATTGAAATAAGTTGGTTGTGTATTTGAAAAGTTGTTATACTGTTGTTATGATGGATTCCTTTTAATAAAAATATTATTACAAAAAATCCCAGAATATTATAAAGGACATTTCCCACCCCGGACACTCCCTGTTTGAACTGTTGCCGGCAGGCAGGCGGTACAGATCTACAAGGACAAGGACAAACAGACTTAAAAACAGTTTTTACCCCATTGCTATAAAGGCACTAAATGTAGCCGCCAAGGGACGCAGGGACTAAGGGACGGTGGTTGGTGCACTGTGAAATCGACAGAAGGATGTAGGGTTGGGTGTTTCTGCGTGCTATTTTCATATTTATTTTAGTTGTTTGTCTTTTTTAATATTTTACCTTGTATGTATCGTTAGCTTTTAGAAATGTTTGAATAGTGCACTGACTGGCTGACATTTTTTTAATTTCGTTGTACATGGTTCATGTTACAATGGCAATAAAGAAACTATTCTAAACAGTTATAATGGGTGACTTCAATCTACATATAGATTGGGTGAATCAAATGGGCAGGGGTGCTGAGGAAGAGGATTTCTTGGAATGTATGCGGGATAGTTTTCTAAACCAACATGTAGAGGAACCAACGAGAGAGCAGGCTATGCTATGGGTATTGAGTAATGAGGAAGGGGTAGTTAGCAGTCTTGTTGTGCGTGGCCCCTTGGGCAAGAGTGACCGTAATATGGTTGAGTTCTTCATTAGGATGGAGAGTGACATAATTAAGTCAGAAACAAGGGTTCTGAACTTAAACAAAGGTAACTTTGAAGGTATGAGAAGTGAATTGGCCAAGATAGACTGGCAAGTGATTCTTAAAGGGTTGACAGTGGATGTGCAATGGAAGGTATTTAAAGACTGCATGGATGAACTACAACAATTGTTCATCCCAGTTTGGCAAAAGAATAAATCAGGGCAGGTAGCGCATCCATGGGTAACAAGGGAAATCAGGGATAGTATAAAAACAAAAGATGAAGCATACAAATTAGCCAGAAAAAGCAGCCCACCAGAGGACTGGGAGAAATTCAGAGTTCAGCAGAGGAGGCCAAAGGGCTTAATTAGGAAAGGGAAAATAGATTATGAAAGAAAACTGGCAGGGAACAAAAAACTGACTGCAAAAGTTATTATAGATATGTGAAGAGAAATAGATTAGTTAAAACAAATGTAGGCCCCTTGCAGTCAGAAACAGGTGAATTGATCATGGGGAACAAGGACATGGAGACCAATTGAATAACTACTTTGGTTCTGTCTTCACTAAGGAAGACATAAATAATTTGCCGGAAATAGCAGGGGACCGGGGGCCAAATAAGGTGGAGGAACTGAGTGAAATCCAGGTTAGCCGAGAAGTGGTGTTGGGTAAATTGAATTGGATTAAAGGCCGATAAATCCCCAGGGCCAGATAGGCTGAATCCCAGAGTATTTAAGGAAGTAGCCCCTGAAATAGTGGATGCATTTGTGATAATTTTTCAAAACTCCATAGATTCTGGAGTGGTTCCTGAGGATTGGAGGGTAGCTAATTTAATCCCACTTTTTAAAAAGGGAGGGAGAGAGAAAACGGGGAATTACAGACCAGTTAGTCTAACATCGGTAGTGGGGAAACTGCTAGAGTCAGTTATTAAAGATGGGATAGCAGCACATTTGGAAGGTGGTGAAATCATTGAACAAAGTCATGTAAATCATGTCTGACGAATCTTATAGAATTTTTTGAGGATGTAACTAGCAGAGTGGATAAGGGAGAACCAGTGGATGTGTTATATCTAGACTTTCAGAAGGCTTTCGACAAGGTCCCACATAAGAGATTAGCATACAAACTTAAAGCACACTGTATTGGGGGTTCAGTATTGATGTGGGTAGAGAACTGGCTGGCAGACAGGAAGCAAAGGGTATAAGTAAACGGGTCCTTTTCAGAATGGCAGGCAGAGACTAGTGGGGTACCGCAAGGCTCAGTGCTGGGACCCCAGCTATTTACAATATATATTAATGATTTGGGCGAGGGCATTGAATGCAACATCTCCAAGTTTGCGGATGACACTAAGCTGGGGGGTAGTGTTAGGTGTGAGGAGGATGCTAGGAGGCTGCAAGGTGACTTGGATAGGCTGGGTGAGCGGGCAAATGCATGGCAGATGCAGTATAATGTGGATAAATGTGAGGTTATCCACTTTGGTGGCAAAAACAGGAGGGTAGATTATTATCTGAATGGTGGCCGACTAGGAAAAGGGGAGATGCAACGAGACCTGGGTGTCATGGTACACCAGTCATTGAAAGTAGGCATGCAGGTGCAGCAGGCAGTGAAGAAAGCAAATGGTATGTTAGCATTCATAGCAAAAGGATTTGAGTATAGGAGCAGGGAGGTTCGACTGCAGTTGTACAGGGCCTTGGTGAGGCCACACCTGGAGTATTGCGTACAGTTTTGGTCTCCTAATCTGAGAAAATACATTCTTGCCATAGAGGGAGTGCAGAGAAGGTTCACCAGACTGATTCCTGGGATGTCAGGACTTCCATATGAAGAAAGACTGGATAGACTTGGCTTGTACTCGCTAGAATTTAGAAGACTGAGGGGGGGATCTTATAGAAACTTACAAAATTCTTAAGGGGTTGGACAGGCTAGATGCAGGAAGATTGTTCCCGATGTTGGGGAGGTCCAAAACAAGGGGTCACAGTTTAAGGATAAGGGGGAATTCCTTTAGGACCGAGATGAGGAAAACATTTTTCACACAGAGAGTGGTGAGTCTGTGGAATTCTCTGCCACAGAAGGTAGTTGAGGCCAGTTCATTGGCTATATTTAAGAGGGAGTTGGATGTGGCCCTTGTGGCTAAAGGGATCAGGGGGTATGGAGAGAAGGCAGGTACGGGATACTGAGTTGGATGATCAGCCATGATCATATTGAATGGCGGTGCAGGCTCGAAGGGCCGAATGGCCTGCTCCTGCACCTATTTTCTATGTTTCTATGTTTCTATGTTCCGTTTACAGTGGAAATCCTACTTACACGTAGACTGAGACAACACGCTAACACATAAACACACAAACCAAAGATCCTATAGCTATAGGATCTTTGACATAAACCACACTAAGGGCCCTGTCCCACATGGCGTGCATTACGCGCACATGGTACGTGGTGACACACAGTCCCGCGCGGCGCTCCAGGATTTTGGGATTCACAAAATCTTCGCTCGCCACCTGCGTGACGCACAAATGACGCCCAAGTGGGACAGGCCCCGTTAGACTTTGTGAGCCCACCATCTTACCTCAGATACCCCTTGTTGCTCTCGTCCAGCCCTTCGAACCGATTGTACAGACGACCGATGTGGGTCTTGGAAACTAAAGAGAGAAGGTGATCAGAGCGCGCTTGGTGATGGGTGAGCTGGCCATGTTACAGTTAAACACAGACGCCCCAACCTCTCCGAGATTAGGTAGACATAATTGCTGGAGAAACTCAGCGGGTGAGGCAGCATCTATGGAGCGAAGGAAATAGGCAACGTTTCGGGCCGAAACCCTTCTTCAGACTGGTTCGAAACGTTGGGCCAAATGGGCCCCGTACATTAATGCCCCTGTCCCACTTAGGAAACCTGAACGGAAACCTCTGGAGATTTTTCGCCCCACCCAAGGTTTCCGTGCGGTTCCCGGAGGTTTTTGTCCTCCGACAACCACCTTCAACTAGCATCGCAACCGGCTTTGCCTAAAAAAATGACCGATTTTGAACACGGAAACCACTTTCGCCAATAGGGAGACTGACAAAAACCTCCGGGAACCGCACGGAAACCTTGGGTGGGGCGCAAAGTCTCCAGAGGTTTCCGTTCAGGTTTCCTAAGTGGGACAGGGGCATAAGGGGGCCCCGCGATAATTTTCCGTATTTCGTACGGAAATGCAAATTCGCGTTGTTAAAGTTTCAGCCCGAAACATTGCCTATTTCCTTCGCTCCATGGATGCTGCCTCACCCGCTGAGTTTCCCCAGCATTTTTGTCTACCTTCGATTTTCCAGTTCCTTCTTGATCGCTCTCCGAGATTAGTTCGGTTTAGAGATACAGCGTGGAAACAGGCAGAAAAGTTAAAAAGATACGCAACAAGTGAGGGACATTGGCAAGCAGCCAGAGCTTGCTGAGAATGAACTAATCTACAGTAAAACTCTGCATGAACAAGTACTGGAAGGGAATGAATGCGTGCATGCCTTTGTAAACATGGACAGCTACACAGAGCAACTGTTACTGCTCCAAGTTCCCCCCAACAGTTCGTTCTGCGTTCACTCACAGCCTGTCTCTGCCATGATTTCCGCCAGGTTGTCGATCTTGGAGAGGTGCGAGGAGTAGAGTCCCATTATTCCGCTCGTCCCACTGCCCCGCAGCACCGCACAGCCCAGCCCAGCCAAAGATTGGCGCTGGAGGCTCTTGCTCTGGTATTATCTCTGTGGCACAGAGCGCTCTGGACTTCACTCACACACCACATGACCCACAAGCTTCACACTAGCAGAGACTGCACCAATGGCAAAACGGTGCAGGGAGCTGGGGGAGGGAGAGAGGGAGAGGGGAGGGAGAGGGGGGGGAGGGAGGGGGGGGGAGAGAGAGACCGACAGCAGCAGCTGCAGCTCTGACAATCCCGACCATAGTGTCGGAAGCAACTGCACATGCTGGTTTAAATTGGATATTGTCCCTAGTGTGTGTAGGATAGTGTTAAGGGCCTCGTCCCACTTTCGCGACCTTTGCAGACGACTGCCGGCACCTGTCATAGCTCGCCGAAATGCTCAACGTTGAAAATTCAGCGGTGACCAGAGAGACGCTGCGACTCTTGCTATTGAGGGAGTGCAGCAGTTGTACAGGGCCCTAGTGAGACCACACCTGGAGTATTGGGTGCAGTTGTGGTCCCCTAATTTGAGGAAGGACATTCTTGCTATTGAGGGAGTGCAGCGTAGGTTTACAAGGTTAATTCCCGGGATGGCGGGACTGTCATATGCTGAGAGAATGGAGCGGCTGGGCTTGTACACTCTGGAGTTTAGAAGGATGAGAGGGGATCTCATTGAAACATATAACATTATTAAGGGTTTGGACACACTAGAGGCAGGAAACATGTTCCCGATGTTGGGGGAGTCCAGAACCTGGGACCACAGTTTAAGTATAAGGGGTAAGCCATTTAGAATGGAGATGAGGAGACAATTTTTCTCACAGAGTTGTATGTCTGTGGAATTCTCTGCCTCAGAGGGCGGTGGAGGCCGGTTCTCTGGATACTTTCAAGAGAGAGCTGGATAGGGCTCTTAAAGATAGCGGAGTCAGGGGATATGGGGAGAAGGCAGGAACGGGGTACTGATTGGGGATGATCAGCCATGATCATATTGAATGGCGGTGCTGGCTCGAAGGGCCGAATGGCCTACTCCTGCACCTATCGTCCATTGTCTATTGTCTATTGACTCTTTGGAGACCTCTCACCACCATAGGAGACCTCTCACCACCATAGGAGACCTCTCACCACCATAGGAGACCTCTCACAACTATACAGACTGTATGGTCGTGAGAGGTCTCCAAAGAATCGTAACATCTTTCTGGTTGCCGCTGAGTTTTCAACATGTTGAAATTTTCGGCGACCTATCACTGGTGCCAGCAGTCGCCTGTAAAGGTCGCGTAAGTGGGACAGGCCCTTAAGTGTGCGGATAGTGTTAGTGTCTGTACGTTCTCACTGTGACCGCGTGGGTTTTCTCCGGGTGCTCCGGTTTCCTCCCACACTCCAAAGACGTGCCAGACACCATTCCCGAACCGAAGATAGACACAGAAACGCTGGAGTAACTCAGCGGGACAGGCAGCGTCTCTGGAGAGAAGGGATGGGTGACGTTTCGCTTCGAGACCCTTCTTTAGACTAAGAGTCGGGGGAGAGGCAAACGCGAGACGTAGACGGTGATATCGAGAGATATAGAACGATTAGACAATAGACAACAGGTGCAGGAGTAGGCCATTCGGCCCCTCGAGCCAGCATCACCGTTCAATATGATCACGGCTGATCATCCCCAATCAGTACCCCATTCCTGCCTTCTCCCCATATCCCCTGACTCCGCTATCTTTAAGAGCCCTATCTAGCTCTCTCTTGAAAGCATCCAGAGAACCGGCCTCCACCGCCCTCTGAGGCAGAGAATTCCACAGACTCACCACTCTCTGT
The DNA here is from genome assembly GCA_035221665.1 of Okamejei kenojei. Classification (NCBI taxonomy): domain Eukaryota; kingdom Metazoa; phylum Chordata; class Chondrichthyes; order Rajiformes; family Rajidae; genus Okamejei; species Okamejei kenojei. Next base: position 9,606,681 of record CM069171.1, on the reverse strand, counting down.
GAGAAAAAGTGTTTCCGCGTCTCCGTTCTGAATGGCTCACCCCTTATTCTTAAATGAAAGATATGCAAAAAAAGTAACAATGATAAATAGCACAGGGTCTGAAGAAGGGTTTCGGGCCGGAAACGTTGTCTATTTCCTTCGCTCCATAGATGCTGCCTCACCCGCTGAGTTTCTCCAGCATTTGTGTCTGCCTTCGATTATCCAGCATCTGCAGTTCCTTCTTAAACAGGCCATTGTTAGTTGTGTGAAGTGCTACAGCTTTGACCATTGTTCCTCTGACCAGAAGAAAGTTCGGTCTAGTTTCCACCTCCACCCTCTCTCCAGTCCTGAACAATACTGACATTCACAGCATTCACAGAGATAGACACAAAATGCTGGGGTCACTCAGCGAGACCGGGGGCATCGCTGGGGAGGAGGTTTCGGGTCGAGACCCTTCTTCTGCTCCCCCGCCGCAAACATGTTTTCTCATTCGAGTCGTCACCTGCGCTGCCAAAGTGTGGTTCGCTCGCAGGCTGCCAACGTGGGTGGAATTCAGAGCTCTCTCCCTGCAGAGTGTGGACTGGCCAGGAGGGGCTGGAGAATGGTGCAAGGCTCATACGGAGCGGAGGACTGAGGTTAGAGGCACAAATGCTGGAGGAACTCAGCGGGACGGGCAGCATCTCTGCAGAGAAGAAGGATTTGAAGAAGTCTCGATCCGAAAACGTCCCCCATTCCCTCTCAGAGGGTGCGGCAGCATCTATGGAGCGAAGGAAATAGGCGACGTTTCGGGCCGAAACCCGAAGGAAATAGGCAACGTTTCGGGTCGAAACCCGAAGGGTTTCGGCCCGAAACGTTGCCTATTTCCTTCGCTCAATAGATGTTGCCTCATCCGCTGAGTTTCTCCCGCACTTGTATCTACCTTCAATTTTCCAGCATCTGCAGTTCCTCCTTAAACCCATTCCTTCTCTCCAGAGATGCTGCCTGTCCTGCTGAGTTACTCCAGCATTTTGTGTCTATCTTGGGTTTAAACCAGCGTCTGCAGCAGCATAACGTTGGCCTGTTTCCTTATTCATCGTCATTTTTTTGCATATCTTCCATTCATTGTTCTTTATCTCTCCACATCACCTCTCGTCTCCCTTATCCCTAACCAGCTTGAAGAAGGGTCTCGACCCGAAACGTCGCCCTTTCCTTCTCTCCAGAGATGCTGCCCGTCCCGCTGAGCACTATCTCTAACTCTAACTCCATCTCAAGCTCCATCTCCAGCTCAAGCTCTAGCTCCAGCTCAAGCTCCATCTCCAGCTACAGCTCCATCTCCAGCTCCATCTCAAGTTCCATCTCCAGCTCCTGCTCCATCTCCAGCTCCATCTCTAGCTCCAGCTCCAGCTCCAGCTCCAGCTCCAGCTCCATCTCCAGCTCCATCTCTAGCTCCATCTCCAGCTGTACTCAGAGGGAGTACAGAGAAGGTTCACCAGACTGATTCCTGGGATGGCAGGACTTCCATATGAAGAAAGACTGGATAGACTCGGCTTGTACTCGCTAGAATTTAGAAGACTGAGGGGGGATCTTATAGAGACTTACAAAATTCTTAAGGGGTTGGACAGGCTAGATGCAGGAAGATTGTTCCCGATGTTGGGGAAGTCCAGAACAAGGGGTCACAGTTTAAGGATAAGGGGGAAGCCTTTTAGGACCGAGATGAGAAAATCATTTTTCACACAGAGAGTGGTGAGTCTGTGGAATTCTCTGCCACAGAAGGTAGTTGAGGCCAGTTCATTGGCTATATTTAAGAGGGAGTTAGATGTGGCCCTTGTGGCTAAAGGGATCAGGGGGTATGGAGAGAAGGCAGGTACAGGATACTGAGTTGGATGATCAGCCATGATCATATTGAATGGCGGTGCAGGCTCGAAGGGCCGAATGGCCTACTCCTGCACCTGCTGTCTATTGTCTATTGTCTAATGTCTACTCCAGCACTTTGTGTCTATCATTGCTGGAGCCTGTGGCTCTGTGCCAGAGGCCGTGAGTTCAAGACTCACCCTGGCGACTGGATCCAAAGTCCGGGCCCTGCTCAAATCCCGCCCAAGTATCCCGGTGATTATAATTCCTCCATTCCAAACATTCCAAACCCTCTTCGCTCCATCAGCTCGGCGAGATCCCAAACTCCGGAACAGTTGAGTTTAGAGAGGCAGGGTGGACACAGGCCATTCGGCCCACCGAGCCCGCTCCACCTCTCTGGAGTTGCCGCCTCACTGCGCCAGAGACCCGGGTTCGATCCTGACTACGGGTGCTGTCCGCACGGAGTTTGCACGTTCTCCCCGTGGCCTGTGTGAGCTTTCTCCGGGTGCTCCCATTTCCTCCCGCGCTCCAAAGACGTCCAGGTTTGTGGGCTAGTGGGCTTTGGTTCATTGACCCCAGCGTGTGTAGGCCAGTGTTAGTGTGTGGTCAGCACAGCCTCGGTGGGCCGAAGGGCCTGTTTCCCCGCTGTATCTCTATACACCTTGCACGGAGAGAGAGGAAATGTCAACATAAGCAGCAGCTTCCAGCTTGGGGCCTGTATCAAGGGGCCATGTGGAGGTCCGTTATGGAAAGGGGATCGCTCGCTCTAGGGTGCGAATGGAAAGGCTTGAACCAAGCCCCAGTACAGGCCGGGATTTCACTGGGGCACAGGGCGGGATTGTGAAGAGCTTTTAGTGTCTGAAGGGCTTGTCCCACTTGGGCCGTTATTTGCGCGCCACGCGTCACTGCCTACGTCACCGCACACCATGAGCGCGTAATGCGCAACATGCGCGCATCACGTGCGTGTCACGTGCGTCGTGACGCGTAAACGATGCCGTTTAAATTACACGCAAATGACGGCCAAGCGGGACAGGCCCTTTAAAGTGAAATTCTTACCTTGAAGCAGCACAACAGAATATGTGAACAGAGAAAGTGAAAGTGCAGACTTAACAAAAAAAAGTGCAAAGTCTGCAATGAGGTAGGTTGGAAGATCTGGACTGCACCTTAGCTCATGGGGAGACTGCTGAGTAGTCTCATAACAGTGGGGGCGGAAGCCGTTCCTGAATCTGGTGTTACGCGCTTTCAAGCTTTTGTAGCTTCTGCCCGACGGGAGGGAGGCGGGTCACGGTGGCGTAGCGGCAGAGTTGCTGCGTCACAGCGCTCGCAGCGCCAGAGACCCGGGTTCGATCCCGACTACGGGCGCTGTCTGTACGGAGTTTGTACGTTCTCCCCGTGACCTGCGTGGGTTTTCTCCGAGACCTTCGGTTTTCTCCCACAGCCGCTTAGAACGGAGCCATTCGGCCCTTCGAGCCAGCACCGCCATTCAATGTGATCATGGCTGATCATCCCCAATCAGTACCCCGTTCCTGCCTTCTCCCCATATCCCCTGACTCCGCTATCTTTAAGAGCCCTATCTAGCTCTCTCTTGAAAGCATCCAGAGAACCGGCCTCCACCGCCCTCTGAGGCAGAGAATTCCACAGACTCACCACTCTCTGTGAGAAAAAGTGTTTCCTCGTCTCCGTTCTAAATGGCTTACTCCTTATTCTTAAACTGTGTGGCCCCTGGTTCTGGGCTCCCCCAACATCGGGTCGAGACTCAGATTCCAATAAAATCTTTGCCCCTTCACCTTGAACCGATGTCCTCTGGTTCTCGATTCCCCCACTCTGGGCAAGAGACTATGACTGTTTACCCGATCTATTCCTCTCCTTCTCCAGACCCTTCTTCGGACCGAGAGTCGGGGGAGAGGGAAACTGGAGGTATGAAAGGGAGAGGAACAGATCGGGTGAACGGACAGAGTCTCTTGCCCAGAGTGGGGGGATCAAGAACCACAGGGCAAAGGTTTAAGGTGAAGGGGGCAAATATTTTTCTGGAATCAGAGGGCTAACCTTTTCACACAAAGGGTGGTGGGTGTATGGAACGAGCTGCCGGAGGGAGTTGAGGCTGGGACTATCGCAATGTTTAGGGGGCAATTTGACCGGTACATGGATAGGACAGGTTTAGAGGGATATGGACCAAATGCAGGCAGGTGGGACTAGTGCAGATGTGACATGTTGGTTCGGTGTGGGCGAGTTGGGCTGAAGGCCCTGTTTCCACGCTGTGACTCTAAAAGGAACAGAACAAATCAGAGCCGGCATCGATGGCGGAGGAGCCCACAATGGTCGATTGTTGGCTGCTAAGGGGATGCCAATGAAGGGATACGAACGGTGAGACTAGCAGGATGGCTAGGGTGGGGGAGCAGGGATGGCTAGGGTGGGGGAGGGAACGGTTTAAGGATTATTCCACGTGTTTGACTGCTCCCTATGGACAGTGAAACTCCGTTAATCTGGCCTGCCGCACCAGCAGATATTCTGGACTATCGGATTATATTTCCAGTGTGCTCAAAGTCACACACGTGACTTCGCTTGTTCCTTGCATTCAAGAGAGAGTTAGGTTTAGCTCTCAGGGCTAGCGGAGTCAGGGGATGTGGGGAGAAGGCAGGAACGGGGCACTGATTGGGGACGATCAGCCGTGATCACATTGAATGGCGGTGCTGGCTCGAAGGGCCGAATGGCCTCCTCCTGCACCTATTGTCTATGTTTCTATGAATGTTACGCGTTACTATGCAACAGCCTAATACATTTTACAGCGCCCCTGGTACGTTTAAAGGGAGCGTGGGAACAGGGGGACCAGGGAGGGGGGAGGAGGCAACAAACTGTGTCCTACTGTCAGCCGGCAAAGCATCAGCATTTGTGAATAGTCAGATATAGAGGGAGAGAGAGAGAGAGAGGGAGAGAGAGAGAGAGAGAGGACTCTGGAGGCCGTCCGTGGGCGCTGGTCACCGCGTGGGGTTCAGTGTATTGTGAACAATGATTGTATTGTTGTACTATAATGGTAGTATATAGTGCCATTTTTGATTATGGTTTGATGTGTTGTATTATATGATTGTGTCAATAAAGTTTTTGAAACTAAAAAAAAAAAAAAAAAAAGAGAGAGAGAGAGAGAGAGGGGGAAGAGAGAGAGGGAGAGAGAGAGAGGGAGGGAGGGAGAGAGGGAGAGAGAGATAGAGAGAGGGAGGGAGAGAGGGAGAGAGGGAGAGAGAGAGGAGAGAGAGAGAGAGAGAGAGAGAGAGGGGAAGCGAGAGAGGGAGAGAGAGAGAGGGAGGGAGGGAGAGAGGGAGAGATAGAGAGAGAGGGAGGGAGAGAGGGAGAGAGAGATAGAGAGAGGGAGGAGAGGGAGAGAGGGAGAGAGAGAGAGAGAGTGAGAGGGGGCGAGAGAGGGAGAGAGAGAGAGGGAGGGAGGGAGAGAGGGAGAGAGAGATAGAGAGAGAGGGAGAGAGAGAGGGATGGAGGGAGAGAGAGAGAGAGGGGGAGAGAGGGGGAGAGAGGGAGAGAGGGAGAGGAGAGAGAGAGAGAAGAGAGAAGGCTGTCCCAGTGGTAATACCGTTAGAGAGAGAGGGAGAGAGAGAAAGAGGGAGAGGGAGGGAGGGAGAGAGAGAGAGGAGAGAGAGAAAGAGGGAGAGGGAGGGAGGGGAGGGAGAGAGAGCAACAGTGATAAAGGAAGATAGATATATATATATAGAGAGAGAGATAGATAAGATAAAGAGGCAGTAACAGCAGTAACACCATGTTAGAGAGAGAGATAACGAGAGAGAGAGATAATGAGGGAGGGAGAGAGGAGGGAGGAAGGGAGAGAGAGAGAGGGAGAGAATTATGAATGTAATATTTCTGTTTGCAGCCACTATGCCAGCTGCAGCTATTGATAGCTTTGCTTACATCAGGGTTTATAAGCTGTCCCTGTGAGTGAGTGTGTGTCTCTCCCTCAGTGAATTCCTTCAGTGTAAGACCACACTTTGTTAGTTCATCGACGGGTTATCGTCCAGTAAGTTAGAGAGTTAGAACACAGAGAGCCGGAGTAACTCAGCGGGCCGGGCAGCATCTGTGGAGAACACGGATCGGTGACGTTTGAGATCAGGTCCAGGGTCGACACTGTACTGGCAGCCAATGGCTCTGTGCGCTGAATCTGTTGTCTCTGCGAAATACGCGGGTGTAGAATAGTGAAAAGCTGGCCGCAAAATGCAGGAGTAACTCCGGCAGCATCTGTGGAGAAAAGAACTAGGTGGCGTTCCAGGTCGAGACCCTTCTCCAGACTGAAAGCCAAGTCAAGTCCATTTTATTTCTATAGCTCATTTAAAACCAACTCTCGTTGACCAAAGTGCTTCACATCAGTGCGGGTACTAACGTGCTACATACAGTGGTACATAGATCTAACAATACATACATAAATACACACATACAGCGCTCCCTCAGAGGACATCAAGAAAGGCTTGTGAGTAGAAATAGGTTTTAAGTCTAGACTTAAAGGAGTCGATGGAGGGGGCAGTTCTGATGGGAAGAGGGATGCTGTTCCACAGTCTAGGAGCTGCAACCGCAAAGGCGCGGACGGTCGCCCCTGAGCTTACGCCGAGACCGCGGGATAGTCAGTAACCCCAAGTCGGCCGATCTGAGGGACCTGGAGGTGGTGTGGTGGGTCAGCAGACTTTAGATGTCGGTGGGGGCAAGCCCGTTAAAGGCTGGAGAAACATAGAAAATAGGTGCAGGAGGAGGCCATCCGGCCCTTCGAGCCAGCACCGCCATTCATTGTGATCATGGCTGATCGTCCCCAATCAATAACCCGTGCCTGCCTTCTCCCTTGACTCCACTAGCCCCTAGAGCTCCATCCAACTCTCCCTTAAATCCATCCAGTGACTTGGCCTCCACTGCCCTCTGTGGCAGGGAATTCCACAAATTCACAACTCTCTGGGTGAAAAGGTTTTTTCTCACCTCAGTCTTAAATGGCCTCCCCTTTATTCTACGACTGTGGCCCCTGGTTCTGGACTCGCCCAACATTGGGACCATTTTTCCTGCATCTAGCTTGTCCAGTTTTTTATAATTGTACATGTTTCCATAAGATTCCCCCCCCCCACCTCATCCTTTGTATACATAAAGGAGGAGCTCGAAATTGATTCTGAACCGATTCTGAAGACAGAGATGAGGAAAAAACTGGATGCGTAAATCGAGCAGAACAAATCTGTCGCTTCCCTCCTGAGGTGATGGCTGTCCTGCCCCGATGAGTTACACCAGCTGCTTGCGTCTGTGTCTGTTTTCTCCCGGCATCTGCAGTTCCTTCCTACTCAATGATAAGTTGGGAGACAAAAGTGCTGGAGAATCTCAGCGGGTGCGGCAGCATCTATGGAGCGAAGGAAATAGGCGACGTTTCGGGCCAAAACCCAAAGGAAATAGGCAACGTTTCGGGTCGAAACCCGAAGACCCGAAACGTTGCCTATTTCCTTCGCTCCATAGATGCTGCCTCACCCGCTGAGTTTCTCCAGCATTTTTGTCTACCTTCAATTTTCCAGCATCTGCAGTTCCCTCTTAAACGATGAGTTGGCACTTTACTGCCCTCGTCTGCTAAACTACCGTTGTATCCCAACAAGTCCCTTGTAGTTAATCCAAGATAGACACAGAATGCTGGAGTAACTCAGCGGGTCAGGCAGCATCTCTGGAGAGAAGGAATGGGTGACGTTTGGGGTTTGAGACGTCGGTTCAGGATTGGACATGAGGAACTGCAGACGCTGGTTTCCAAAAAAAAAAACCCAAAGTGCTGGAGTAACTCAGCAGCTCTGGCAGCATCTCTGGAGAACACGGATAGGCGATGTTTCAGTTCAACCCAAAATATCGCCCATCCCAACTAACAATGATCTAATCTGCATGTTGCATGATCTCCATTCTCTTTGTCCTGTTTTCACACCTTACACTTCCTTATCTATACACGTCCTTATCTATGTACCGCCCACTCCCCAGAGCATCAGTCTGAAGAAGGGTCTGGACCCGAAACGTCGCCCATTCCTTCCCTCCAGAGATGCTGCCCGTCCCGCTGAGTTACTCCAGCATTTTGTGTCTTTTTTGGTTTGAGGTGAGGTTAGTTATGGTCACATGCACCACAGTACAGTGAAAAGCTATTCCTTGTGTGCTTCCCAACTCCAATCAGAGGATACAATACATGAGTGCATTCGAGCCAAACACCACTACAAACGTCAGAGCAAAGAGATCGATCCCAGAGCACAGAATGTGGCATTGCAGTGACCCAGTTCCAATGAAAAACTCCAAGGCCCACAGCTTCAAATTCCTGGGCGTGCACATCTCCGAAGATCTCTCCTGGTCCGAGAACACTGATGCAATTATAAAAAAAGCTCACCAGCGCCTCTACTTCCTGAGAAGATTACGGAGAGTCGGTTTGTCAAGGAGGATTCTCTCCAACTTCTACAGGTGCACAGTAGAGAGCTTGCTGACCGGTTGCATCGTGGCTTGGTTCGGCAACTTGAGCGCCCAGGAGCGGAAAAGACTACAGAAAGTAGTAAACACTGCCCAGTCCATCATCGGCTCTGACCTCCCCACCATCGAGGGGATCTATCGCAGTCGCTGCCTCAAAAAGGCTGGCAGCATCATCAAGGACCCACACCATCCTGGCCACTCACTCATCTCCCCGCTGCCTTCAGGTAGAAGGTACAGGAGCCTGAAGACTGCAACGTCCAGGTTCAGGAATAGCTGCTTCCCCACAGCCATCAGGCTATTAAACTCAACTCAAACAAAAATCTGAACGTTAATAGCCTATTGCACTTTATCTGCTTATTAATGAGTATATATATATATAGAAACATAGAAACATAGAAAATAGGTGCAGGAGTAGGCCATTCGGCCCTTCGAGCCAGCACCGCCATTCAATGTGATCATGGCTGATCATCCAACTCAGTATCCTGTACCTGCCTTCTCTCCATACCCCCTGATCCCTTTAGCCACAAGGGCCACATCCAACTCCCTCTTAAATATAGCCAATGAACTGTCCTCAACTACCTTCTGCGGCAGAGAATTCCACAGATTCACCACATATACCATTGTATATATATATTCAATGGTATATGGACACACTGATCTGTTCTGTATTCATGTCTACTATACTCTGTTGTGCTGAAGCAAAGCAAGAATGTCATTGTCCTATCAGGGACACATTGTCCTATCGGGGGGGGGATGGTAAGTCCAGCGGCCGAATCCGAGCTCCGCGAAAGCCTGGATCGCCTCAACGCAGAGGGAGAACAAGGAGGGATGAGACAAGGACTTTAAGACTTTTGCCTTCCTTCACAGTGAGGAGGTGCCTGGTAGACTCACTGTGGTGGATATTAAATTGTGTTAAGTGTGTGTTTTGTTATTTTATTCTCTGTCATGACTTCAAGGTACGACAATAAAGGATACTTTATACCTTCAGCCCGCCGGGTCCGTGCCCACCAGTGACCCCCGCATATTAACACTATCCTACACACGCTAGAGACATTTTTTAATATTTACCAAGCCAATTACCCTACATACCTGTACGCCTTGGAGGAAACCGAAGATCTCGGAGAAAACCCACGCAGGTCACGGGCAGAACGTGCAAACTCCGTACAGACAGCGCCCGTAGCCAGGATGGAACCCGGGTCTCTGGCTGAACATGCCGTCAGAAATCGGCAACTCCTGCTCAGACAGTGGGCTGTTTTTAAGCACGTATATCGATAATTTTACAGAACAAACCAAAAGCACTGTTTATAGATGCTTCTTGGATAATAAAGCACAATTGAACCATTGGTAGAGTCGCTGCCTCACAGCGCCGGAGACCTGGGTTCGATCCCGACCACGGGTGCTGCCTGTATGGAGTTTGCACGTTCTCCCCGTGACCTGCGTGGGTTTTCTCCGGGTGCTCCGGTTTCCTCCCACGCCCCAAAGACGTGCAGGTTTGTGGGTTAATTGGCTCGATAAATGTTAAACCTGTCCCCGGTGTGTGTAGGGTAGTGTTAGTGTGCGGGGATCGCTGGTCGGTGCGGACCCGGTGGGCCGAAGGGCCTGTTTCCACGTTGTATCTCTAAACTAAACCAAACATTGGGTTTGCCCGAGTTTGTCATAATGAACAGTGGACCACACGCTCCATCTACTGGCCATTCAGTATATTGTGGCATTTCATCTCACCATCTGAGAAGGGTCTCGACCCACAACGTTGCCTATTTCCTTCGCTCCATAGATGCTGCCTCACCCGCTGAGTTTCTCCAGCACTTTTGTCTACCCACAGAACAAAGGAGCCGTCTTGATGCCAATGGAAGAGAGACACAGAGTGTTGGAGTAACTCAGCGGGACAGGCAGCATCTCTGGAGAGAAGGAATGCGGTTGCAGCTCCTAGACTGTGGATCAGCATCCCTCTTCCCATCACAACTGCCCCCTCCATCAACTCCTTTAAGTCGAGACTTAAAACTCATCTCTACTCCCAAGCCTTTCTTGACGTCCTCTGAGGGAGGGCTATATGTGTGTATTTATGTAAGTACTTAATCTATGAACCACTGTTATATAACGTTAGTACCTCCACCAATGTAAAGCACTTTGGCCAACGAGAGTTGTTTTATAAATGTGCTGTAGAAATAAAAGTGACTTGACTTGACTTAATTTCACACCACAGTCATCTAATGCACGGTTCGAGCATTGTAATTAATATACTGCGTGTATCTTAACCTCAATTTGTTCCCTCTTCCTGGATCCTATACATGTTGCAAGTTGAAGTTCCCTGGGGATCTCAGTCTCAGCTGACAATTATTTACGCCCAGGCAGATTGAACCGCGAGCCTCAGCTTCCAACGCAGTTTTACCTCAGGGGACGTTTCACAAACTCCAGGCTGCCCCGATTATGATTCATCAAATTCCTTTCCAAATCCCGGATTCCAAGGACTGATGAAGGCCATTCGGCCTATCGTGACCGGGAGGCAACTTCATCCTGACTACGGGTGCTGCCTGTACGGAGATGGTACGTTCTCCCCGTGACTGCGTGGGATTTCTCCAAAGACTGGAAATTGTGGATTAATAGTCTTCAGTAAAAATTGTAAATTGTCCCTAGTGTGTAGAAGGTTCACCAGACTGATTCCCGGGATGGCAGGACTTCCATATGAAGAAAGACTGGATAGACTCGGCTTGTACTCGCTGGAATTTAGAAGATTGACGGGGATCTTATAGAGACTTACAAAATTCTTAAGGGGTTGGACAGGCTAGATGCAGGAAGATTGTTCCCGATGTTGGGGAACTCCAGAACTCCTGTTTAAGGATAAGGGGGAAGTCTTTTAGGACCGAGATGAGAAAATCATTTTTCACACACAGAGTGGTGAATCTGTGGAATTCTCTGCCACAGAAGGTAGTTGAGGACAGTTCATTGGCTATATTTAAGAGGGAGTTAGATGTGGCCCTTGTGGCTAAAGGGATCAGGGGGTATGGAGAGAAGGCAGGTACGGGATACTGAGTTGGATGATCAGCCGTGATCATATTGAATGGCGGTGCAGGCTCGAAGGGCCGAATGGCCTACTCCTGCACCTATTTTCTATGTTTCTATGATAGTGCTAGTGTATGGGGTGATCGTTGGTCGGCATGGACTCAGTGGGCCGAAGGGCCTATTTCCACGCTGTATCTCTAAATGTATCTCTAAAAGTCCAAAGTCCATTGAGAGTGAAGGGAGGATTTGAACCCACCACTGCTTGAGCCATTGAATTCTTGGCATAGAATCATACCGCATGGAAACAGGCCCTTCGGCCCAACTTGCCCATGCTGACCTGGATGCCCCATCTAAGCCTAGGCCCACCTGCCTTGGTTAGGCCCTTATCCTAAACCTTAATGTCAAAACAAAGAACTGCAGAAGCTGGTTTGTACCAAAGATTGACGCAAAGTGCAGGAGTAACTCAGTGGGTCAGGCAGCATCTCTGGAGAATTAGACCTTTCAGGGTCCCGACCAGATACGTCTCCTTGGCTTTTTTTAAAGCATATGCCCGTGGAATTATGATTTCTTCTCAAGCATTTTATAATAAAGAGAATCGGAGGGAACAACAGGAATTGGAAAAGGAGATTAAACAATTAGACACAGAGATTGCTGCTAATCCATCCATAACAAAACATAACAAAATCGCTGCACTGAAATATAAATTAAATAAAATATACTCAGATCAAGTTGTAAAACTCTATCAATACACTAAACAATTACAATTTGAATTTGGAGATAAACCTCAAAAATTATTGGCTGGTCAATTACGGAAAATGGAGGGAGAAAAAATAATCCATAGGATTAAATCATATAATGGCGAACCATTAGTACGACCCAAAGATATTAATGAGAGATTTTTGGAATATTATAAAAACTTATATTCAGCTAAAATGACAGAAAACAGGATAGGAATAGAAGCATTAAAAAAAAATGTAATCTGAATGGGTTGGATTCACAAAATAGAGAATCACTAAATGCTGAAATATCAGTAAAAGAAATCGAAGAATTGATCAGATCATTAAAAAATGGTAAAACACCGGGACCAGATGGTATTGGCTCGGAATTTTATAAAACATTTTATGATCTGATTGCACCACGTTTGAAGATACTCTATGAATACATCTATACCCACCAGAATCTACCAGAAACGTTAAATGAATCTATTATAACACTTATACCTAAAATAGACAAAGACCTGGATGACCCAGGATCATATAGAGCTATAGCTCTTTTAAATACTGATCAAAAGATACTAACCAAAATATTAGCACAAAGACCAAGTACAGTTATTAATAAATTAATTCACCCGGATGAAACAGGATTTATACCAAAACGATATTCCTCATATAACCTGAGACGATTATTCAATATTATATATTCGAAAAGAGGTATTAATAAAGACCTAGTAATTATATCGTTAGATGCGGAGAAAGCCTTTGACCAGGTGGAATGGTCTTACTTGTTTTCGGTTATGGAAACTTTTAAGTTGGGAGAGAAGTTTATTACTTGGGTTAAATTATTATACACTAATCCAACAGCCAGAATACTAACAAATCAAATGCTATCAACTAAATTTAATTTATTCCGAGGCTGCAGACAAGGTTGTCCTTTATCCCTGCTATTGTTTGCACTTGCAATAGAACCATTAGCTCAACGTGTGAGATTACATCCTGAAATATATCCTGAAATATATGGGTATGACACCAGAGATACTGAAAATAAAATCTCCTTATATGCGGATGATGTATTTCTTTGTATTACAAAGTTGGAAATTAGAATTCCAAATTTACTAAAATTAATAACTGAATTTGGATTATTTTCAGGATATAGTATTAATTGGAATAAAAGTGAACATGCCAATAAAGGTAAATAACTTACATATACTACAACAATTTCCTTTTAAGATAGCAAACGAAAAAATCAAATATCTTGGAATTTATGTAACGAAAAGATTCGATTCTTTATTTAAATCCAATTTTCCACTTTTATTGAATAAATTAAACAAGAATATTTTATATTGGAAAACATTACCTATTTCAATGCTAGGTAGAATTAATGCAATAAAAATGCTTTTTCTCCCGCAATTACTATATCTCTTCCAATTGATTCCGATATCTTCCTAAAAAATTCTTTAAGAAGGTTGATTCTATAGTCACCAACTTTGTCTGGGATTATAAGAGCCATAGAATAAATAAAAAACATTTATGTAAATCAAAAATAAATGGAGGTCTAGCACTACCAAACTTTATGTTTTATTACTGGGTAGTTAATATTAAATATGAATTTTTGGTTAGTAGAGACAGATAAACAACCAATCTGGTTAAAAATGGAAAAAGAAGATTGCTCGCCTTTTGAAATTAGTTCGATTTTATTCGCTAATATTAAACTAGGTAAGAAAATCTGTAGTGAAAATCCTATAATAGAAAGTGGGATACGTATCTGGAAACAAACAAAGAAAACATTAAAATTGAAATGTATACCACTAGCCCTTACCATTGTAAATAACGTTACATTTAAACCTTCAATCATGGACAAAGGTTTTTTACAATGGAAAAACTATGGAATTATTAAGATGGGCGATCTCTATAGGGAAAACTCCTTCATGTCATTTCAAGAATTACAACAAATTTGTGGATTACATTCAAAAGATTACTTTAAATATTTACAAATTAGAGACTATGTAAAAGCAAACACACAAGAAATCAGAAATAGAAAGACAGAAATTTTAGATGAATGTCTAAATAAACACCCAAACACAGAAAAATTGGTATCATATATTTATAACATTTTATTGGAAAACGATGTCCCAATGACAGATAGGCAATCATGGGAAAACGAATTAGGTCAATTAATCAGACTAGAAGTATGGGATGAAAGTTTACAACATATACACCACTGCTCGTTAAATGCTAGACACTCTCTTATACGATTTAAAATATTACATAGATTACATTATTCAAAATCCAAATTACATAGTATTTTTTCAAATGTATCTGCCATATGTGATAAATGTCAGCACTTAGAAGCTAACTTAACGCATTCATTTACAAATTGTATAAAAATTACTAAATTTTGGACAGAAATATTTAAGATAATTTTGTATGTTGTTAATATGAGTCTGATCCCTGACTCAAAATGAATAATATTGGGAATATTAGAAACAGATCGACTAATAACAATGAATCAAAGAATCTTTATTGATTACAGTTTAATAATTGGGAAAGAATTAATATTGAAATTCTGGAAAGGTCCTACATCCCCCACAACCAAAATGTGGTTTACAGGAATGTCGGAGACACTTCATCTGGAAAGATTAAGGCTTGTCCTACTGGACAAGTTGGATCTTTTTAGAGGGATATGGTTTCCATTTATTGAATATTTAAAGGGTCAAAATGGCTCGGTGCAAGAGCCTGACTGAAGCCTGAATAAAGGAATGGATGAAGAATCATACATAACAAATCATGGATATATCTCCAATGATGGATAACCTGTTTAACACAACACTCATTTTTTTTTTGATTTTCTATTTTTACTTTATTTTTCTCTATTTTTTTCCTATCTGCAATTTAAAAAAATGTATAGAAATACAAAGACATAATTGTTATTATTACCCATATCACCCATCTGAGGTATGCTTTTACGAAATTGTATTCCCTTCCTTTTTACTGCCAGCAGCGCTAACAGGGGAATATTTTCTTATATTCCCCTTTCTAGCGAACGCCTATGGACTTTACCTGTTTAAACAGCGGGGAATATAGTCTTATATTCCCCTGGTCTCACATCCGGGAACTTGGCAACGTGACGCTGCGTGACGGCAACGTGACGCTGCGTGCGAAATTTAAAATTTATTCTCAAAACAAACAAAATGGCAGCCGGTTGCGAGAAGAGGTTCGCGATTTAAAAGTTCGACCTTCACATTGTCACATAAATGAATTACATAAATTACATAAATGAAACATAAATGTTTTAGTACCCTTATTTACAATGTTGGAATGGTTTAGTACCCTTATTTACAATGTTGCAATGCATATTGCAAAATGTATAGATACATTCATATCATATGAGATGTTCAGATTTTCCTCTAGATGTCTGATAATGGGTAATAATAACAATATTGACTGTCCTCTTTCGGGAGATACGACATATATTGCCCTCACTAGATCCATATTGCCCTCGTCTTCGACTCGGGCAATATGAATCTACTTCAGGCAATATATGTCGTATCCCCCTCAAGGCCAGTCAATATTCTATTAATATTAATAATATTGCGAATGTATGGGACAGGTATATTCTTTTAATATGTACTTAGGTCTAATAAAATATTTAACAAGAAACGTCACCTTGGCTTTTTCTCCAGAGATGCTGCCTGACCGGCTGAGTTGCTGCAGCACTTTGTGTCTCTCTTTCTCAGCTTTTCCGATCCATGTACCTGTCCAACATGTATTTTTTCCAACTGGTGCATATAAACCTGAAGAGATCAAATGGTCTGGTGCCTGAACATTGGAATCTTAGCATCTTTAAATAAGTCTCAGATCAGCCACGCATCAAGCACAGAAGATAGACACAGAAGATGCCAGGCAGCATCTCTGATAGAAGGAAAAGGATAGAAGGAACAGCACCTCTACTTCCTGAGAAGATTACGGAGAGTCGGTATGTCAAGGAGGACTCTCTCTAACTTCTACAGGTGCACAGTAGAGAGCTTGCTGACCGGTTGCATCGTGGCTTGGTTCGGCAACTTGAGCGCCCTAGAGAGGAAAAGACGACAAAAAGTAGTAAACACTGCCCAGTCCATCATCGGCTCTGACCTCCCCACCATCGAGGGGATCGATCGCAGTCGCTACCTCAAAAAGGCTGGCAGCATCATCAAGGACCCACACCATCCTGGCCACACACTCATCTCTCCGCTACCTTCAGGTAGAAGGTACAGGAGCCTGAAGACTGCAACGTCCAGGTTCAGGAATAGCTACTTCCCCACAGCCATCAGGCTATTAAACTTGGCTCGGACAAAACTTTGAACATTAATACCCCTTTATCTGTTATTTGCACTTAATCAATTTATTTATCCATGTGTGTATATATTTATATAATGGTATATGGACACACTGATCTGTTCTGTATTCATGCCTACTATATTCTCTTGTGCTGAAGCAAAGCAAGATTTTCATTGTCCTATCTGGGACACACGACAATAAACTCTCTTGACTCTTGACTTAGGTGATGTTTTGGGTCGATATCCTCAGGGCCAGCCTTAAGCCAATTGGACCAATTGCTCCCAATTGGGCCCTGCGCCTAAGGGGGCCCTGCGCTAGAGTAATCTACTCTCTATGTTCTCTTCAAAGGGGATCTACACATTTTGTTTGTTACTTGTCGGTTCACATGTATACAATTTTACATTAAAATGTTGCTTAGATCTGTTGGGTCCATTAACTCACAGGCACCTTTTAAGCGCACATTTTGATTACTTTCCATTCTACCATAGAGATAGAAAGTCTATGATAGACTTTATTTATATTTCTTTGATTCTACAGACCTTGGCTGGGAACCTGGGGCTCACCAAAATTGTTCCCAATTGGGCCCCGCACCTCCTAAGGCCGGCCCTGGATATCTGTCCTCAGACAGAATCAGGGGAGAGGGAGATGCAGAGATATGGAAGGGTAAGGTGTGATTTGAAAATATCCATTAACTTGGCCTCCACAGCCTTCTGTGGCAATGAATTCCACAGATTCACCACCCCATTTCCTTCCAAAAGGAATATCCTTTGGTTCTTTGACCTCTGGTCCTAGACTCTCCCACTGTTGGAAACATCCTCTCCACATCCGCTCTATCCAGGCCTCTATCCAGCCTAGCAGTGATGTTGTGGGCCGAAGGGCCTCTATGACTCTTTGACTCTCTTATAGATAACAGACAACAGGTGCAGGAGTAGGCCATTCGGCCCTTTGTGCCAGCACCGCCATTCAATCTGATCAACCCCAATCAGTACCCCGTTCCTGCCTTCTCCCCATATCCCCTGACTCCGCTATCTTTAAGAGCCCTATCTAGCTCTCTCTTGAAAGCATCCAGAGAACCGGCCTCCACCGCCCTCTGAGGCAGAGAATTCCACAGACTCACCACTCTCTGTGAGAAAAAGTGTTTCCTCGTCTCCGTTCTAAATGGCTTACCCCTTATTCTTAAACTGTGTGGCCCCTGGTTCTGGACTCCCCCAACATCGGGAACATGTTTCCTGCCTCTAGTGTGCCCAAGCCCTCATTCTTGTGCTGTGCCCTCCACCAGGTGAGCTGTCTCCAGGTGTAGCAGGTACTGGCTGTTGCAGTAAGAAACTCGGCCACCGGAGGAGGCAGGTTGTAACTCACTCCCAGCATGCGGGACACCCCGATGGGGGATCCAGCAGAGGGAGCCATGGGCCGCGAGGGAACGGGCCCGACATTGCTTCCGTTTTGGACACTCTGTCGGGGAATTTCCAACACATGCACCTTACGTAAACACAAATAATTAAGACTTTCATTTATTTCAAGATGGGGAGGGCCCGGCTTTTGGGAAGTCGGAGGAACCGCACTTCGGAGAATCGGAACCAAAATTAATCCTGGGCCAGGAGACGGGAGGAAGTTGATGAAAGTTGATGAAAATCCCATTGTCATCTCTCCATTTGGGCAATGTCGGATGTGGGGGGGGGGGGGGGGGGGGTCAAAGGTCACGCAGCTGGGTTGAGCAAACCAGAAGTGGGAATTTTAGCAGCGGGATCGGAGCGGGATTTTTCCTCCTCTCCGTGCCCTTGGATATACTTCCTCTGCACAGGAAAATCGGAGATACTGGTGAGGATTTCCTCGTTTTTTTTTCTCTCGCCGCATAACACTCGAAACAGAGGAAGGAAATTCCCGCCTCACCGTTTACACGTAACTCCAAACGCGGCTGCTTTTCATTCCTTGAAATTCCTACGGTGCTGCTTTTTCATCTGGGATGCACTCGGGTGCAGAGACGATCCTTGGAATGAATAAGATTGGAAAGGACACAAAGCGCCGGAGGAACTCAGCGGGTCAGCCAACGTCTCTGGAGAATGCGGAGAGGTGACGTTTCGGGTCAAAGGTTTCAAAGATCTTTTATTGTCACGTGTATCGATTAATATACAGTGATATGCAAATTACCATACAGCCATACCACAAAAAAAAGCAACAAGACACACACATACATCAAAGTTAACATAAACATCCACCACAGTGGACTCCCCACGCTCCTCACTGTGACGGAAGGCAATAAAGTCTCATCTTCTTCCTCTTTATTTCTCCAGCGGTCGGGGCAGTTGAACCATCCGTCGGGGCGATCGAAGCCCCCGCAGCCAGCGGTCGAAGCCCCCCCCGTCAGGGAAATCAAAACTCCCGTGTCGGGGCGATCGAAACTCCCGTGTCGGGCCGATCGAAACTCCCGTGGTTTGGAGTTCCTGAAATCGGTCTCCGACCAGAGACCGCGGGCTCCGTGATGTTAAGTCCGCGAGCACCCACGGTTGGAGCTCCGAGGTCGACCGCTGGCAAAGGGATCGCGAGCTCCGGGATGATAAGTCCCGTAGACTCCCTGCGATGGAGCTCTCAAAAGTCGGTCTCCAGCAAAAGGCCGCCAACTCCTCGATGTTAGGCCGCAGTGCGGACGGAGATACGATACGGAAGAAAATCGAATCTCCGTCGAGGTAAGAGATTAGAAAAAGTTTCCCCCAACCCCCTCCCCCCCACCCCCCACTTAAAACAAGTTAAAGAACATTAAAAATATACATTTAACTCATACAATTACAACACAAAGTAGGAAAGGACTGTTGGCGAGGCAGCCATTGCTGGCGCCACCTGGTGGTCGCGACCCTGCCTCAGACTTGACCTGGAAAGTTTCCTATCCATGTTCTCCGGAGATGTTGCCTGACTTACTGAGTTGATCCATCACATATTTTTGATAATACTTTTGAGTATTAACCAGCATCTACAGTTCTTTGTTTCTACTGTATATCATGTTTTTACTTGTGGGCGGAGCACAAAGGCAAATTCCTTGTATGTGAATTGTTGGCCAATAAACCTACTTACTTACTCAATATTAAGATTGGAACATACACGGTGACTGGCGGGACCCGAGGGAGTTTTGAAGGACAGAGGGACTTTGGTGGAAGAGTGCGAGGATCCTTCAAGATGGCAGGACATGGCATGAGGCCCTTCGGCCCAACTCGTCCATGCTGACCGAGGTGCCTACCTGAGCCAGATCCATTTTCCTGTGTTTGGTCCATGTTGAAACTATTCTAGCCATGTTAACGAAATCAGTCGACATGTGGAGCTGTTGCCTTAGAGACCCGGGTTCAATTCTGTCTGTACGGAGTTCGTACGCTCTCCCCGTGACCTGCGTGGGTTTTCTCCGAGATCTTCAGATTCCTCCCACACTCCAAAGGCGTGCAGGCGTGTAGGTGACTTGGCTTGGTATAAGTGTAAATTGTAAATTGTCCCTAGTGTGTGTAGGATAGTGTTAGTGTGCGGGGATCGCTGGTCAGCACGGACTCGGTGGGCCGAAGGGCCTGTTTCCGCGTTGTTTCCCCAAACTAAGCCAAACTAAACTAAATAGTGACAGGTGTGACGGATAAGGGGAGGGGTCTAGCTGGATGTCAGAGCCATTCTATGAGTGCAGCTGCCCGCTGATACTGATCGAGGTCGGGCACTGCCCACGGGCACACTAGTCTGTACAATACGCACTCAGGAAGGCCCAACTTGCCCAGGCAGGTGGCCAGTGACCTTCAGGCACTGACGCATAGCTTCCATATAAGTTTGGTTTAGTTTTGTTTCGTTTGGAGATAATAGACATCAGACTAGTACAATGCTTCACTGAAGGTCATTTGGAACTTCCAGTGTTTTAAAACTTCCACTTAAGCTCTGAAATGCGTAGACTGAAGAAGGGTCTCCACCCGAAACGTCACCTGTTTCTTCTCGCCACAGACCCGCTGACTTACTCCAGCACTTTATGTCTATCTTCCATTTAAACCAGCATCTGCAGTTCCTCCCTACAAATGCCCTCTCTCTCTACCCCTTCCCTCTCCCTCTCTAGCCGTGCCTGCAAGTTGGGGGCTATGCGTGAGTGGATAGGGCGGGGGATGGGATAAAAGGAGCGAATGAATAATATTAATATAATATTAATATAATATCAAGGGGGAGGTTCGTGTGTGTGTGTGTGGGGGGGGGGGTGGTTAGTGTGTGTGACGCTGCAGGCCACCCATCCCGCAACCGGGTCCCACTTGGTCTAGTATATATATACATATACACACATATATATATATATATATATATATATATATATATATATATATGCCTATATACATATATTCACACACACATATATATATGCAAGGTACACAAAAAGCTGGAGAAACTCAGCGGGTGCAGCAGCATCTAAGGAGCGAAGGAGATAGGCAACGTTTGGGGCCGAAACCCTTCTTCAGAATATATCTTTTATATATATATATATATATACGCACACACATTCACACAGTATATATATATATACATACTGTGTGTGCATGTGTTTGCGTATATATATATATATGTATATATAAGTGAATATATATATATGTGTGTGTGTATATATATGTATATATATATATGTATATACGCACACACATGCACACACATATATACACACACACATATATATTTATATATATATATATTTATATATATACACACTCACTAAACTTTTTTTTCTCCTTTATTGTATTGTTAGCAGAGTATTATGTTCAACATTGTTGTGTACTGCAAGTAGGAATGTCATTATTTCTGTCTATATGACAATAAAACACTCTTGTCTCTCTTGAGATACAGCATGAAAACGATGTACTTTAAAGCCATTGGATTGTTGTCGGAATCAAGATGATCCGACGGTGATCTCAAGGCACAGGAAAACACATTCCCTCTCACGCTCGCCTCTTGTGCGTCCCCAGAGCACGGCTGGGCTCCAGGTTTAAGGGTGGCTCAGAGCCCTCGGCAGTCAATATTGACCCGCAACGAAAACCCCCCAAAATCCCGCAGATGCTGGAAATCTGAAACAAAACCAGAACAATGCTGGAAACACTCTGTAGGTCAGCTAGCACGTGCAGAAAGAGAAACAGTTTTCATCTTTCAGGTCACGGCTCTTGTGAAAAGGTACGGATGAATCATCTGAAATGTGAACTTTGTTTCCACACATGGTTCGTGACCTACAGAGTGTTACCAGCAGTTTTAGTTTTAGTTTCCCTTTGTGGTTCCCTATTGAAGGCCCCACTTAACAATGCTTCTTCATAGGTTCATCGATGATAGGAGCAGAATTAGGCCATTCGGCCCTACAAGTCTACTCCGCCATTTAATCATGGCTGATCTATCTTTCCCTCTCAACCCGTTCTCCTGCCTTCTCCCCATTACCTTCTTCAGACACAAAATATCATCTATTCATGTTCTCCGGAGATGCTGCCTGACCTGCTGAGTTACTCCAGCACTTTGTGTCCATTTTTTTTGTAGACCAGCGCATGCAGTTCCTTGTTTCCAAAGGGGTTGGACAGGCTAGATGCAGGAAGATTGTTCCCGATGTTGGGGAGGTCCAGGACAAGGGGTCACAGTTTGAGGATAAGGGGGAAATCTTTTAGGACCGAGATGAGAAAAACATTTTTCCCACAGAGAGTGGTGAGTCTCTGGAACTCTCTGCCACAGAAGGTAGTTGAGGCCAGTTCGTTGGCTATATTTAAGAGGGAGTTGGATGTGGCCCTTGTGGCTAAAGGGATCAGGGGGTATGGAGAGAAGGCAGGTACAGGATACTGAGTTGGATGATCAGCCATGATCATATTGAATGGCGATGCAGGCTCGAAGGGCCGAATGGCCTCCTCCTGCACCTATTTTCTATGTTTCTATGTTTCTATGTTAAAAATATCCACTGACTTGGCCTCTACAGCCTTCTGGGGCAATGAATTCCACAGATTCACCACCCTCCGACTAAAGACATTCCTCCTCATCTCCTTCCTAAAGGAACATCCTTACATCCTTACATCCAGGCAGAGATCCTAACCTCTGGATAAAAATACTTTTTACCATCTTGTAACTTTTAAAATTTCGTAAAATTTGTCCACAATCTCCAGTTTTTGAAGCATTTGTTGATAGGGAAAGGAATCCTTCTATTGAGTGGGAAGGAACGGCAGATGCTGGATTACACCTACAGGTGGACACAAAATGCTGGAGTAACTCAGCGAGACAAGCAGCATCTCTGGAGAGAAGGAATGGGTGACGGTTGGGGTCGAGACCCTTCTTCAGACTGAGGGGAGAGGGAGACATAGACATATGGAAGGGTAAGGTCATAAGGTCATAAGGAATAGGAGTAGAATTAGGCCATTCGGCCCATCAAGTCAACTCACCCATTCAATCATGGCTGATCTATCTCTCCCTCCTAACCCCATTCTCCTGCCTTCAAGATTCAAGATTCAAGAGAGTTTATTGTCGTGTGTCCCTGATAGGACAATGAAAATCTTGCTTTACATCAGCACAACAGAATATAGTAGGCATAAATAAATACAGGGTGTCTATACACCATTGAATATATATATACACACATAAATAAACAGATAAAGTGCAATGGGCTATTAATTTTCAGAGTTTTGTTTGAGTTGAGGTTAATAGCCTGATGGCTGTGGGGAAGCAGCTATTCCTGAACCTGGTTGTTGCAGTCTTCAGGCTCCTGTACCTTCTACCTGAAGGCAGCGGGGAGATGAGTGTGTGGCCAGAATGGTGTGGGTCCTTGATGATGCTGCCAGCCTTTTTGAGGCAGCGACTGCGATAGATCCCCTCGATGGTGGGGAGGTCAGAGCCGATGATGGACAGGGCAGTTCTTACAACTTTCTGCAGCCTTTTCAGCTCCTGGGCGCTCAAGTTGCCGAACCAAGCCACGAAGGCTATGCCTTCTCCCCATAGCCACTGACACCCGTGCTAATCAAGAATCTATTCATTTCTGCCTTAAAAATCTCCACTGACTTGGCCTCCACCGCTTTCTGTGGCAAAGAATTCCACAGTTTCACCGCCCTCTGACTAAATACATTTTTCCTCATCTACGGTGTGAAAATGAGAGATCAAAGGGGAAAATGTAGATTAGATTAATCCACTAAAGCCAGCCACAATCTTGTGAACATTTATCGCATTTCCCCTTAGGTTCCAACAGCGCCCTCAACAATGGTTTCTATATTCTCCACATGACACTGATAATTCTGAAAATTGTAAATTGCCCTTAGTGCGTAGGCGAGTGCTAGAGTGTGGGGGGATCGCTGGTCGGCACAGACTCGGTGGGCCGAAGGGCCTGTTTCCATGCTAATCCACGTCTCATGAAGGCAAGCATACCATATGCCTTCTTTCGTTTAGTTTAGAGATACAGCACGGAAACAGGCCCTTCGGCCCACCGGGTCCGCGCCGACCAGCGACCCCCGCACACTAACACTATCCTACACACACGCACTGGGGACAATTTTTACATTTACACCAAACCAATTAACCTACAAACCTGCACGTCTTTGGAGAGTGGGAGGAAACCGAAGACCCACGCAGGTCACGGGGAGAACGTACAAACTCCGTACAGACAGCGCCCGTATTCAGGATCGAACCCGTGTCTCCGGCGCGGTATTCGCTGTGAGGCAGCAACTCTACCGCTGCGCCACCGTGACTGCCCCTTAATCTACTTGCCTCCTCCACTTAACCCACTTGCGCTGCCACTTTCAGGGAGTTATGTGTAGTTATCTCTCCATCATCTGACCATTGTCCAACAGATATATAGCAAATACTGCATAACACTGTAAAATGGGGTTAGGAGAGAGATATAGATCAGCCATGATAGAATGATGGAGTAGACTTGAAGGGCCGAGTGGCCTCATTCTGCTCCTTTAACCTGTGAACTTTTGAAGATAACTTTGTCAATTGACCCAGACCTGAACCGTACGAGCGCTGTCTGTGCAGAGTGCGCACGTTCGTTCTCCCCGTGACCTGCGTGGGTTTTTCTCCAAGATCTTCGGTTTCCTCCCACGCCCCGAGGATGTACAGGTTTGCAGGTTAATTGGTATAAATGTAAATTGTCCCTAGTGTGTGTAGGATAGTGTTAGTGTGCGGGGATCGCTGGCCAGTGCGAACCCGATGGGCCGAAGGGCCTCATCCCGCCTGCATCTCCGAACTCAACTAAACTAAACATACTTAGACAGATTAAGCATTGCGGGGGTTTGGTAAAACATGAGATCATTGATCGTAGGGTTGAGATCCAGCGGCCATTTTGGCAACCGCCCAAGTTTTGTAGTGAATACTCCTAAAGACTATTTCCTCACTGTCAGTAAATTAACTTTATTTTCCTGGACTATGCAAGTTGATAAGAATCTGTTGTTTCATTTAGGTGTGAAGAGCATTAGGGATATTTAGTGAAAACTTTTTTGGGAAATTCCCAAACCTAATTTTTTAGTTGTTCGTTAGAACGAGTAATTAGTACCTTCCAGCCCACGCCAGTAAGCCTGAAGGAATGTTTCCTCCATTATACCATCCCAGTGTTGAGTTACAACTTAAATGAGGATTATCAGCAGGAAGTATGGGGAGAAGGCAGGAAAATGGGGTTGAGAGGGCAACATCGATAGGTCAGCCATGATTGAATGGCAGAATACACTTGATGGGCCGAATGGCATAATTCTGCTCCCATAACTTATGAACTTATGAGGTACTCATGGAAACAAGCCCTTTAGCCCATTAACTCTCTGGAATGATATACTGCATAGAGCGCTGGAATAATTTAGCAGCTCAGCTGGTATCTCTGGAGGATATGGGTAGGAGATGTTTTGGGTCCAGAACCTACTTCACACTGAGGTGACCATGTCCTCCAGAGATACTGCCTGTTCCGCTGAGTCACTCCAGCACTTTGTGTTAGTTTAGTTTAGTTAGGTGAAACAGCATGGAAACAGGCCCTTCTGCCCACTGAGTCCATAATGGCCATCGACCACTTGTAAGTTATCACACATTTGCATGCACTGCCGAGAAATAACCAGGACCAACCAGGGCAGGCTATATGTGTAAGGCCATAAGGTCATGTGATAGGAGTAGAATTAAGCCATTTGGCCCATCAAGTCTTACACATATAGCCTGCCCTGATTGGTCCTGGTTATTTCTCGGCAGTGCAGAGATAGAGATAGATCAGCCATGATGTGATAAACTTACAACCCATGTAAACAAGTGATCAGTCATCTCTCTCTCTCTCCTAACCCCATTCTCCTGCCTTCTCCCCATAACCTCTGACATAATAGACAATAGACAATAGGTGCTGGAGTAGGCCATTTGGCCCTTCGAGCCAGCACCGCCATTCAATGTGATCATGGCTGACCATCCCCAATCAGTACCCCGTTCCTGCCTTCTCCCCATATCCCCTGACTCCGCTATTTTTAAGAGCCCTATCTAGCTCTCTATTGAAAGCATCCAGAGAACTGGCTTCCACCGCCCTCTGAGGCAGAGAATTCCACAGACTCACCACTCTCTGTGAGAAAAAGTGTTTCCTCGTCTCCGTTCTAAATGGCTTACTCCTTATTCTTAAACTGTGTGGCCCCTGGTTCTGGACTCCCCCAACATCGGGAACATGTTTCCTGACACCCATACAAATAAAAAAATCTATCTATCTATCTCTGCCTTAGAAATATCCACTGACTTGGCCTCTACAGCCTTCTGTAACAAAGAATTCCACAGATTCACCACCCTCTGACTAAAATAAATTCTCCTCATCTCCTTCCTAAAAGAACATCCTTTAATTCTGAGTATGACCACTAGTCCTTGACTCTCCCACTAGTGGAAACATCCTCCCCATATCTGCTCTATCCAAGCCTTTCCTTATTCTGTACGTTTCAATGAGGTCCTTCTCAACTCCAGCGAGTACAGGCCCAGTGCCGACAAACGTCCATCACAGGTTAACCCACTCATTCCTGGGATCATTCTTGTAAATCTCCCCAGGGCCCTCTCCAGAGCCAGCACATCCTTCCTCAGATATGGGGCCCAAAATTGCTCACAGTTAGTGGAAAAGAAATGCAGATGCTGGTTTATATCAGTCAGTCACGTAGATAAACGTGAGGTTATCCACTTTGGCGGCAAAAACAAGAGGGCAGATTATTATCTCAATGGGGTTAGGTTAGGTAAGGGGGGGGGGGGTGCAGCGAGACCTGGGTGTCCTTGTACACCAGTCACTGAAAGTTGGCGTGTAGGTACAACAGGCAGTTTTATGAGAAGTAAGGACTACGTGAAGAGCCCGCCAGCCCTCATGCACGTCAATCTACAAAGCAACTGTATGAAACCACAGAACACTTGCACAAACTTAAATTATAGAAAGATTAAGAACGTTTGACTTACCGAATGATCTTTATGAGAATCAGGGTTGGGAGCGGAGGGCAAATAGTCCCTCACTTCAACTTTTCATAAAATAAAGATCAAACTTCAAACTGTAAGTTCTCGTTTAATCTTTCAATTTTATATCGAAGTCACGCGAGTGACTACGTGAAGCCTTCGAAGCTCCGTGTTTTCATGCAGTAAACCAATCTGTTTGTGAAACACTTAAACAGATAAACCATAAATGGTAGACAATAGACAATAGATAATAGACGATAGACAATAGGTGCAGGAGTAGGCCATTCGGCCCTTCGAGCCAGCACCGCCATTCAATGTGATCATGGCTGACCATCCCCAATCAGTACCCCGTTCCTGCCTTCTCCCCATGTCCCCTGACTCTGCTATTTTAAGAGCCCTATCTAGCTCTCTCTTGAACGCATCCAGAGAATCTGTCTCCATCGCCCTCTGAGGCAGAGAATTCCACAGGCTCACGACTCTTTGTGCGAAAAAGTGTTTCCTCGCCTCCGTTCTAAATGGCTTACTCCTGATGCCTGTGGCTTAAACTGTGGCCCCTGGTTCTGGACTCCCCCAACATCGGGAACATGTTTCCTGCCTCTAGCGTGTCCAAACCCTTAATAATCTTATATGTTTCAATGAGATCTCCTCTCATCCTTCTAAACTCCAGAGTGTGCAAGCCCAGCTGCTCCAGTCTCTCAGCATATGACAGTCCCACCATCCCGGGAATCAACCTTGTAAACCTACGCTGCACTCCCTCAATAGCAAGAATGTCCTTCCTCCTTATAGAACTAGATACAATGACAAAGCAACAAGAGCAGTGTCAATTGAGCTATAACATAATTGCTTCTCTAAACCCCAAACTGAAACCACAAACCTCTGCTACTTCTGTTTAAAGCAGCTCACATGCATCTCTTCACAAACTTCCCATACAACCACGCAATGATAGTTGCACGAGAAATAGGCTGAACTAGCAACCACTAGTGTCTTTGAGTAAATCTAGGAGCTTCTTTCAACAGACTTATCTACAATGGAAGCCCTGGGTGATTAGGCCAAAATGGCACTACCATAATTCATGTTGTCTATAGACTCCGTGACAGAATGCCCTCTCGTGTACTGATATGGAAAGCTATGCATCTTCAAAATTGATTGAGGCCCTAATTCCTCTGTAATCGGCTAAATTTCTGCATGACAATTATTCATCTTAAACTGGTTACACCAACCACATGATCAGTCTGGGCAGATCCAAGCCTGATTTGGCATCCTCCATTTTCCTTCAACTATGAGAAAATATTGGAAAATAGTTCTTGGGCAGACTGCTCTTCCTTTGTGAGTTGTCTCTGTTCCACTTTGATGGCCATAGTTTCCTCTTTCAACCAAATGCATGTAAACGGGTCTCACCCTCGAAGGGTGTATTTACCACACCTACCGCAGCCTCGAAATTCTTTTGCACCAAATTAACATAATTTGGATAGACCTCAGGCCTATCCCTCCTAACACAATTGAGTTCAAAGATCCTACAGCGGAGCAAGATAGACCACTCCTGCTAAATGCGATGGGCTGACGTGTAGTACGCAACGGAGCGGAACGTGGGCCTTTTTTTCATCCATTTCAGTAACCCGACCCGACCCGACCCGACCCGACCCGACCCGACCCGACCCGACCCGACCCGACCCGACCCGACCCGACCCGACCCGACTCGCAGTGTAATCAACGTTGCGGGGGAACAGTTTGTGTTAATAAATTTAAAATCCTGAAAATGAGGAGAAGATTTTTACCAAATAACTTTTATTTTTACGAGGATGTTTCCGTAACCGGCTTCTGTCTCCGCACTATTATCCTACGGGGTCTTTGGTGTGGAGACGGAAGCCGGTTACGGAAATGGGGCCGAAAATTACTCATGAATCTGCCCATGACCGGACTACGTCTGTTTCGTCGAGTGGTCTATCTTGCTCGCTAGAGGGTCTTTGGATTGAGTTTAGACTGCAAATACACAAAAGTGCTGCAGTGTGTACTGTAAATCAGACAGCAGAACTCCCTCTACTGACCTTGCAAAGGCCGACCCTCCTCTGAGAAAACTCATAACTTTCTGGGGTGTCAGGCCTTTAACTTGTTTTGCTTCAAATGGTGCCAAAACCAACCAAAACTCCAGTGCCTGGCAGAATCATAACATATAATCAGACCTTTATGACTAGAACTGAAGCACTAACATCCACTTGATGTGGGAATACGAGTTCCCTGTCAACTCTTGACTGTCAGAGTCACCACGAATCCTCATCCTTCTTCCTCCGAGTGGAAAATAGCATAATGCAACCCTGAACCAGGAACTGCTCCGCACTCCTCTGACTGAAACCACCTGTCTCAGTCGCCAGTGTGTGCAACACACTCTCTGCGACCAGCCACTCAATCAGGAATTCTGGTATTGGGAGCCTACAGATGATTATATACATATTTTCTATTCACAACATGAACCTGCAGGTCAGATTTAAAAAAATGCTACATGCCAGACAGGCTTTCTGCTGGTAGCTACCTATCCCAGAGAGGATGGCAATGATGTTTCCAACGAACTGGCAACTCTACTAGCTGAGCTGAAAGAATTAAGCATGTGTTGAGGGAAACCTCAAACTACCTCACTCTACTGAGCAGCCTGATAACCTCAATCACAGATGTTGAGGCAGAGCTTCCCTGGTCAATATATTCCATATGGCCAGCCAGTTCCAAGTTGGTCTACCCTGAACCAGGTTAGCCGAGCTGTTCCTACTTGGAACTTGCGGAGGTTGCTATGCAAGGCACCCTGCCAATTTCTCTGCATCAACCTGCTCTTCTCCAGAGACAGTGAAAGGCACTAGACAGACCATGCTGCCAGTAAATCCAAACCCGGGGCGACAGACTGCTCCATTTCGGAGTTTTACGGAAGTTAGTTAAGAGACCTTACCTGCCAGCGTCTCTGAGCCCAGGTCGACCTGCTTGTTGGAGCTTCAGCGAAGTTCCATTGCAGACCCTGTCTGATGACATCTTCAGCTCCACGCTTGCCAAACAGCTCTTTCCCGGAGCTCAACAGCGACACGCCTGCCAGCATTTCTGAGCCCAATGGGACAGACTGCTCCTTCGGCCTACAGCCTCTTTGGAGCCTTGCTGGAGCTTTACTGTGCGGGTCACGCTACCAGTTACTCCCAGCCTGGTTTGACAGGCCGCTCCTTTGGCCCCTTCTGCGCACTGAACAGGCCGCGCCTGCCATTACTCCGAGCCTGCCTTGACAGGCTGCTCCTGCGGCCTTCTGCCTTCTTTGGAGCCTTTGCTGGAGCTGACTGTGCGGATCACGCTGCCAGTTTCTCCCAGCCTGGATCGACAGGCTGCTCCTTCAGAACCTCAGCGGGGCTCACTCCTGCCATTACTGCAAGCCTGGTTCAACAGGCTGCTCTTGCGGGGCCAGCTAGTGACTCCCGACTGCTCCTTTCCAGAGCTCCAACGGCTCTTCCTGCCCCTTGTTATACAGGGGTGAAAACCCGCCAGAATACTGGAGATTTACCCGCCTAGGATGGTACTCCACCCCCGCAGCCGCCTTAAATTCCCCCTGCAAGTCTTCAACTTGCTACATAAGTCCTCTCTGAGATACCATGCAGGCTGCACGTTACTGGCCCTGTAAAAATGAGCCATTTTGGGAATTATCTCAAGCCTTTTGGCATTTTTGCGAAGGCAATAGCCCCAACTGTGTATTGCATAGAAGTGTTAATGCGGCTTTCTACACTTCCGAGAGTTGAGACCCATCTACTGACTTTGCAAAAGGCCGTAATGACCCCAGTGAGCAGTTTTTGGACTCGCTGACATAATTATTTCCCTACTTATCATCCCTGAGATATCCCAACTGGTGAAATTCACTTATGCCAGACATCCAAAAGTCTGGCAGTTATCTGGACTGGCATATTTCCCAGCCGTATCCAGCATATTCCCCTCTGTAGCTAACGAGAAGTTAAATCCCTGGTACTCTTAATCAGTTCTTCCTCCAGTTAATCTCCTATCCCCAAAGGGATGGCAAATATGTGACAAGAGCCGGTAGCTCCTTCGTATGATAAAAATGAAGCATATCCCCCATTAATTCAAGGGATGCGAATTCCATATCGATATCCACATAGTCGGAGTCACCTATGTAATAATCTCCAACACTCCCCTCTTTTGAGCAGGAAATATTATAACGCAACCCTGAGCCAGGTGTTGCTTCCCCTCTTTTGAGCAGGAAATATTATAACGCAACCCTGAGCCAGGTGTTGCTTCCACAGGCATCTGACTGGCTGTAAGTGTCTCCTGAGCCAGGAGCACATTTCCTTTTTCATGCTTATTTGTTTATTTATTTATCTATCAATCTATTTATTTATTTGTTTGTTTATTTATATATTTCTTTTTTACCCACTAGACAGGTTGCGCCTGCTACTGACTCCGTGTCCGGCCTTGCTCCCTTCTGGAGCCTCAATGGAGTCTCTTAGGGGAAGAATATAACGCAACCCTGAACCAGGTGTTGCTTCCTCAGTAAGTAGGGTCTCGACCCAAAACGTCACCCATCCTTTTTATCCAAAGATGCTGCCTGGCCTGCTGAGTTACTCCAGCACTTTGTGTCTATCTTCGGTATAAATCTGCATCTGCAGTTCCTTTCTCCACACAGTTTTAGTTTAGTTTAGTTTAGAGACTCAGCGTGGAAACAGGCCCTTCGGCCCATCGAGCCCACGCTGACCAGCGATCACCCGTTCATTAGTCCTATCCTACACACACTAGGGACAATTTTTGCAAGCGAATTCAACAACGTCTTTGGAGCGTAGGAGGATACCGAAGATCTTGGAGAAAACCCACGCCGTCACGGGGAGAACGTGCAAACTCCTTACGGACAGCACCCGTAGTCAGGATCGAACCCGGAACTCCGGCTCTGTGAGGCAGCAACTCTCCCGCTGCAACACTGTGTCGCCCCTGACAACCCGATGATATATTGGAAGTCCTCCCTGAATCTAGATTAGAAATAACTTGAATATAAATTCCTCGCGGCTCTGCATCAGTACTCCAATGGTCCAGTTACAAGTCTCGTAATGTAACGATCGTACTCTCACACCCGTGACAAGAGCAGATATGGAATCAATCAGCATGGGTGAGGTACCAGAAGACTGAAAGCCCTGTCCCACTGTACGAGTTCATTCCAAGAGCTCTCCCGAGTTTGTCCTGATTCGAACTCGGAGATTTACGGTAATGGCCACTAGCCGGTACTCGGGGCTCTCGTGGACATTTCTCAACAAGTTGAAAATTCTTCACGAGTCTTCCCGTGCTTACCTGCCGTTAGCGAGTCTTCTCGAGTACCTGCCGTTAGCGTTACGAGCCGCTAAGAGACGTCCCCGAGCTCCGACGTACCCGCTACGTTCATTCTCCGTGCTTACCACGAGTTTGATTTTGTTTTTAAACTCGGGAGAGCTCTTGGAATGAACTCGTACCGTGGGACAGGGCTATGAGGACCCCTTAACGTTGTGCCTTTAGTTTAATTTAGTTTAGAGATACAGCACTGACCAGCGATCCCCGCACACTAACACTATCCTACACCCACTAGGGACAATTTACACTCACACCGAGCCAATTAACCTACATTCCTCTACGCCTTGGGAGTGCGGGAGGAAACCGAAGATCTCGGAGAAAACCCACACGGTCACGGGGAGAACGTACAAACTCCGTACAGACAGCCCCCGTAGTCGGGATGGAACCCGGGTCTCTGGCGCTGCGAGCGCTGTGAGGCCGCAACTCTACCGCTGCGCCACTATGGCCGCCCTATAGACAATAGGTGCAACAGGAGGCCATTCGGCCCTTCGAGCCAGCACCGCCATTCAATATGATCATGGCTGATCATCCAACTCAGTATCCCGTACCTGCCTTCTCTCCATACCCTCTGATCCCCTTAGCCACAAGGGCCACATCCAACTCACTCTTAAATATAGCCAATGAACTGGCCTCAACTACCCTCTGTGGCAGAGAGTTCCAGAGACTCACCACTCTCTGTGTGAAAAAAGTCTTTCTCATCTCGGTCTTAAAGGATTTCCCCCTTATCCTTAAGCTGTGACCCCTTGTCCTGGACTTCCCCAACATCGGGAACAATCTTCCTGCATCTAGCCTGTCCAACCCCTTAAGAATTTTGTAAGTTTCTATAAGATCCCCTCTCAATCTCTAAATTCCAGAGAGTATAAACCGAGTCTATCCAG
Organism: Okamejei kenojei; assembly: GCA_035221665.1. Lineage (NCBI taxonomy): Eukaryota > Metazoa > Chordata > Chondrichthyes > Rajiformes > Rajidae > Okamejei > Okamejei kenojei. Next base: position 9,573,791 of record CM069171.1, on the reverse strand, counting down.
TCTTTCTTCATAAGACATTCCTGACATCCCAGGAATCAGTCTGGTGAACCTTCTCTGCACTCCCTCTATGGCAATAATGTCCTTCCTCAGATTTGGAGACCAAAACTGTACGCAATACTCCAGGTGTGGTCTCACCAAGACCCTGTACAACTGAAGTAGAACCTCCCTGCTCCTGTACTCAAATCCTTTTGCTATGAAAGCTAACATACCATTTGCTTTTTTCACTGCCTGCTGCACCTGCATGCCTACTTTCAATGACTGGTGTACCATGACACCCAGGTCTCGCTGCATCTCCCCTTTTCCTAATCGGCCACCATTTAAATAATAGTCTACTTTCCTGTTTTTGCCACCAAAGTGGATAACCTCACATTTATCCACATTATACTGCATCTGCCAAACATTTGCCCACTCACCCAGCCTATCCAAGTCACCTTGCAGTCTCCTAGCATCCTCCTCACAGCTAACACTGCCCCCCAGCTTAGTGTCATCCGCAAACTTGGAGATATTGCCTTCAATTCCCTCATCCAGATCATTAATATATATTGTAAATAGCTGGGGTCCCAGCACTGAGCCCTGCGGTACCCCACTAGTCACTGCCTGCCTTTGTGAAAAGGACCGTTTACTCCTACTCTTTGCTTCCTGTTTACCAGCCAGTTCTCTATCCACATCAATACTGAACCCCAAAAAACCGTATGCTTTAAGTTTGTATACTAATCTCTTATGTGGGACCTTGTCGAAAGCCTTCTGGAAGTCCAGATATACCACATCCACTGGTTCTCCCTTATCCACGCTACTAGTTACATCCTCGAAAAATTCCACAAGATTCGTCAGACATGATTTACCTTTCGTAAATCCATGCTGACTTTGTCCAATGATTTCACCACTTTGCAAATGTGCTGCTATCCCATCTTTAATAACTGACTCTAGCAGTTTCCCCACTACCGATGTTAGACTAACTGGTCTGTAATTCCCGTTTTCTCTCTCCCTCCTTCTTAAAAAGAGGGGTTACATTTGCTACCCGCCAATCCTCAGGAACTACTCCAGAATCTAAAGAGTTTTGAAAGATTATCACTAATGCGTCCACTATTTCCTGAGCTACTTCCTTAAGTACTCTGGGATGCAGCCTATCTGGCCCTGGGATTTATCGGCCTTTAATCTATTCAATTTACCCAACACCACTTCCCGACTGACCTGGATTTCACTCAATTCCTCCTTTGACCCACAGTCCCCTGCTATTTCCGGCAGATTATTTATGTCTTCCTTAGTGAAGACGGAACCAAAGTAGTTATTCAATTGGTCCGCCATATCCTTGTTCCCCATGATCAACTCACCTGTTTCTGACTGCAAGGGACCTACATTTGTTTTAACTAACCTCTTTCTCTTCACATATCTATAAAAACTTAAGGTTATTCCATCATCATGTATCTGTACACTGTGAATGGCTCGATCGTGACCCTGTATTGTCTTTCCACTGACTGGTGACAATGCAACAAAAGCTTTACACAGTACACGTGACAATAAACTAAACCGTATTAAACTGTTATTTGGAAAGCAATGAGTTTAGGGGTTGCCAGCAAGGCTTTGTTCAAGGGAGATTACGTCTCACAAGTTTGCCAGAGACCCGGGTTCAATCCCGACAACGGCTGCTGTCTGTTTGGAGTTTGTACCTTCTCCCCGTGACTGCGTGGGTTTTTCTCCGGGTGCTCCGGTTTCCTCCCACACTCCAAAGACGTGCGGGATTGTAGGTCAACTGACTTTGGGAAAGTTTCATCCAATTTCTCCCTCCTCATTGTGTCAGAGAGTCATAGGATCATACAGTGTGGAAACAGGCCGTTCGGCCCAACTTGCCCATTCACCCCACGTGTCCCATCTACACTAATTCCATCTCCCTGCGCTTGGTCCATATCCCTCCAAGCCTGTGCTATCCATGTACCTGTCCAAATGTTTCTTAATCGTCACAATAGCTTTGGTTTAGAGGGATATGGGCCAAAAGCAGGAAGATGGGGCATGTTGGACGGTATGGCCAAGTTGGGCTGAAGGGCCTGTTTCCATGCTGTATCACTCTATGACCCTATGGCTCTAAGAAAGATCCTGATCCAAAAACTTCACCTGTCCATGTTCTCCAGGGATGCTGCCTGGCCCCACTGAGTTGTTCCAACTCTCTGTGTCATTTTGTGTATTAAAGAGCCTTTAATACCCAAAAAAGTGCATCTGCTCTCTAATACACAAGGTTGAACAGGCTGGGTCTCTATTCCATGGAGCGTAGGAACATGAGGGGTGATCTTATAGAGGTGTACAAAATCATGAGAGGAATAGATTGTGTAGAAGCACAGAGTCTCTTGCCCAGAGTTGGGGAATCGGGGACCAGAGGACATAGGTTCAAGGTGAAGGGGTAAAGATTTAAACCCCTGTCCCACTGTGCGAGTTCATTCCAAGAGCTCTCCCGAGTTTGCCCTGATTCGCACTCGGAGATTTACGGTAATGGCCGCTCGTCGGTACTCGAGGCTCTCGTGGACATTTTTCAACATGTTGAAAAATCTTCATGAGCCTTCCCGAGCTTACCGCGTTTCCCGAGTACCTGCCGTTAGCGTTACGAGCCGCTAAGAGACGTCCACGAGCTCCGACGTACCCGCTACGTACATTCTACGTGCTTACCACGAGTTTGATTTTTTTTTTAAACTCGGGAGAGCTCTTGAATGGACTCGTACCGTGGGACAGGGTTTTTAATAGGAATCTGAGGGGTAGCTTTTTCACACAGAGGGTGGTGGGTGTATGGAATGAGCTGCCAGAGGAGGTAGTTGAGGCTGGGACTATCCCAACGTTTAAGAAACAGTTGGACAGGTGCATGGATAGGACGGGTTTGGAGGGATATGGACCAAGTACAGGCAAGTGGGACTAGTGTAGCTGGGACATTGTTGGCCGGTGTGGGCGAGTTGGGTCAAAGGGCCTGTTTCCTCAATATGACTCTATGCAGTTCCTTGTTCCTACAGCACTAACTCCGAGCAATCCCATGACCTGGTTTCAGTTGCCTGGAAGTGTGTGAGAGGAATTTCCCAGAGAATACTATCCCTTCACGGGCTGAGGAGGTTTTCGCGGCGCTCCTGCCCCGGGGTAGGAGGGCGCGGGTGGGCGCGGTGTTGGGAACTGTCAAGGTATCGCGGAAATCTTGATGGGAAAATGAACCATTTCCCCGGTGTCCATCACGCAGGGACGGGTGGAGTTTACAGCGGGACACTGTTTCCTCTTCAGACGGCGCGTTCCACATTGTTGCAGAGTGCAGAACATGCACCGGCCTGCACGGAGCCCCCGAGGGGACCACAGCAAGCCAAGATACCCCAAGCTGCAAACCTGCACCAGTCCCTCCCTCCCGGGGAAGGGTGCAGGCTGGCTTACGGACGTCATTGCATCTTGGGCAAGGTTGCGATCTGGAACACTTTGCAGAGACTGTGACTTTAGGCTTTAGAGAGACACGCACAACACACGCATGCATACACAGGCACACACACATACAAGGACGCACATATAAACATGCACACACACACTTACATGGACACACATATAAACATGCACACACACACTTACATGGACACACATATAAACATGCACACACATGGACATACGCACACGCATACACATGCACACACGCACATACATGGACACACGCACACGCATACACATGCACACACATACATGGACACACGCACACACACATACACATGCACACACACACATACATGGACACACGCATACACATGCACACACGCACATACATGGACACACGCACACGCATACACATGCACACACACACATACATGGACACACATATAAACATGCACACACATGGACATACGCACACGCATACACATGCATACACGCACATACATGGACACGCGCACACGCATACACATGCACACACACACATACATGGACACACGCACACACACATACACATGCACACACACATACATGGACACACGCACACGCATACACATGCACAAATGCACATACATGGACACACGCATACACATGGACACACGCACAGGCATACACATGCACACAGGCACACAAGCACATACATGGAGACACGCACATGCACACACGCGCGCACACACACACACACACCACATACACACGCGGGTACGCACATGTACATGCAACACACACATATGCATATACGCACACACACAAACATATGCATACATGTACACACACACATTACACACAATATACACACATGCATACACATACACACACAACACACGTGCACACATCTCCACACACTCCATACACATGTATACACGCGTGCGTACCCATACGCACACATGCACGCAGGCACGCAGGCACACGCACGCACGCACAAAGCTTCTGCTGTCTATCCTCTCTACAATATGCCTCTCACCACATTATATAATTCTATCAGGTCTCCCTTCAGCCTCTGATGCTCCAGGAGTGACACGGTGGCGCAGCGGTAGAGTTGCTGCCTCACTGCGCCACAGACCCGGGTTCTGGTGCCGACTACGGGCGCTGCCTGTGCGGAGTTTGTACGTTCTCCCGTGACCGCGTGGGTTTTCTCCGGGCGCTCTGGTTTCCTCCCACACTCCAGTAGGTGATATAGTCATAGAGTTATCCAGGCCCTTTGATCCAACTTGCCCACACTGACCAACATGTCCCGCCCACACCTGTCCCACCTGCCTGCATTTGGCCCATATCCCTCCAAACCTGTCCTATCCATGTGCATGTCTGAATATGCCATAAACATTGGGATAGTCCCAGCCTCAACTACCTCCTCCGGCAGCTCGTTCCATACACCCACCGCCCTTTGTGTGAAAATGTCACCCCTCAGGTTCCTATTAAATCTTATCCCCTCTCACCTTTACCCTATGTCCTCTGGTTCTCGATTCCCCTACTCTGGGCAAGAGACTCTGTGGATCGACCCGATCTATTCTGATCTAATTGGCTTTGGTAACTTTGTAAATTGTCCCCAGTGTGTAGGATAGTGCTAAAGTACTGGTCAGCGCGGACTCGATGGGCCGAAGGGCCTGTTTCCCCTCTGTATCTTCACAGCCTGAAGTCGAATTAACTAACCAACTGTTCGTCTTTGGGATGTGGGAAGAAACCGGAGCAACAGACAACAGACAATAGGTGCAGGAGTAGGCCATTCGGCCCTTCGAGCCAGCACCGCCATTCAATGTGATCATGGCTGATCATCCCCAATCAGTACCCCGTTCCTGCCTTCTCCCCATATCCCCTGACTCCGCTATCTTTAAGAGCCCTATCTAGCTCTCTCTTGAAAGCATCCAGAGAACCGGCCTCCACCGCCCTCTGAGGCAGAGAATTCCACAGACTCACCACTCTCTGTGAGAAAACGTGTTTCCTCGTCTCCGTTCTAAATGGCTTACCCCTTATTCTTAAACTGTGTGTGGCCCCTGGTTCTGGACTCCCCCAACATCGGGAACATGTTTCCTGCCTCTAGCGTGTCCAAGCCCTTATAAGATTGTTATGTTACAATGGTTTTTTTTTTAAATATATAAATTATGATGTTTTTATGTGATTTGCCATGATTTTATATATATTTATGATATTTGAGATGCAATGCATTTTTTTAAAATGTAATGTTGCCCCTTGTCTGGACCTTGAGTCCATAATAAAGTTATTATTATTACTATTATTATTAATGAGATCCCCGCTCATCCTTCTAACCTCCAGAGTGTACAAGCCCAGCCGCTCCATTCTCTCAGCATATGACAGTCCCGCCATCCCGGGAATTAACCTTGTAAACCTACGCTGCACTCCCTCAATAGCAAGAATGTCCTTCCTCAAATTAGGGGACCAAAACTGCACACAATACTCCAGGTGTGGCCCTGTACAACTGCAGAAGGACCTCTTTGGGATGTGGGAGGAAACCGGAGCGCCCGGAGAAAACCCACGTGGTCGTAGGGAGAGCGTTGGTGCTAGTGTGCGGGGGGTGATCGCAGGTCTCGGCCTGGACTCGGTGGGCCGAAGGGGCCTGTTTCCGCAGAGTCTCTTTAAAGTGAGGCACGATCGTGGAGAGTTTGGCATAACCTCTGCTTACAACTGTTCCACTCCGGGCCCGAGTTTGGGGGGTTTGTGCTGGAGCCAAGAATACAGGGCTGCATTCTTCACCGCGCTGACCTCAGAGCAAGCTGACCATTTGCTGTTATACAGCCCCCTGTTACTCAATCACACGCGATGATTCACCAGCAACTTCCCGGCCAGCATTCCCCGCAAGCGAGGAAAATCCGAGGCACTTGAGCGGGACGGGGCGGGCTGGGGAACTCCAAACTTGGTCCCACACTGGAGCAAGGGATGGAGCTCCAACGGCAGAGGGCCTCGGAGGTCGCGGGACGAAGGCGGGAGAATGGGGTCAGGAGGGAGAGATGGATCTGCCGAGATTGAATGGCAGAGTGGAGGGGCCGAGTGGCCTAATTCCAATGCTATCCCTCATGGACCCACCCAGGACCGAGGGGCAGGAGAGGAGCGGAGAACCAGGCCCCTTCGCCACACGGTTACAGGAGGCCGTTCGGCCCATCACACACACGGGCACCTCTTATCTGAATCCCAATCAAAGCTGTGGCGCTCATTAAGCAAGGCTGCTCCGTCAACACCCCATTTGTCCTTGGCTCCGTGAAACAAGAAATACAATCCCATCAATCATCAGCGTTGACATTTATGGATAGTTCCAAATTTCCTGTTGTGCAACGCAGTGACAGTGGCTGTGAGAAACTATCCGTGTATGTGGGTCACAAGAGTAAATAGTCCATCTCTCTGTCTCTCTCCCTCTCTCTCTCTCCCGACTCCATCTCTCTCTCTCTCTCTCCGACCATCTCTCTCCATCTCTCTCTCTCCCGACTCCATCTCTCTCTGCCTCTCTCCATCTCTCTCTCCCCCAACTCCATCTCTCTCTCTCTCTCCGACCATCTCTCTCTCTCCCTCTCTCTCTCTCCCAACTCCATCTCTCTCTCTCTCTCTCTCTCTCTCCCGTCTCCATCTCTCTCTCTCACTCTCTCTCTCTCCGACCCTCTCTCTCTCTCTCTCCTGACTCCATCTCTCTCTCTCACTCTCTCTCTCTCTCTCTCCCGACTCCATCTCTCTCTCCCTCTCTCTCTCTCTCTCTCTCCATCTCTCTCTCTCTCTCTCTCTCTCCATCTCTCTCTTTCTCTCCCCCTCTCTCTCTCTCTCCGGTCAGTGCGGACCCGATGGGCCGAAGGGCCTGTTTCCACGCTGTATCTCCAAACTAAGGCATGGCAGAGAAAGTAGATTGAGGGCGGCACGGTGGCGCAGAGGTAGAGCTGCTGCCTGACCGCGCCAGAGACCCGGGCGCTGCCTGTGCGGAGTTTGTACGTTCTCCCCGTGACCACGTGGGTTTTCTCCGGGTGCTCTGGTTTCCTCCCACGCCCCACAGACGTGGGGGTTTGTAGGTTAATTGGCTTTGGCAAAAATAGTAAATTGTCCCTCGAGTGTGTGGGGTGGTTCTAGTGTACCGGGCAATGCGGGCTCAACGACCTGCGGGTTTGCAGATTTAGCTTAGTTTAGTTCAGAGATACAGCGCCAGAAACAGGCCCTTCGGCCCACCGGGTCGGCGCCGACCGGCGATCCCCGCACAGTAACGGCATCCGACAGTTTTTACATTCACCAAGCCCGTTAACCCGCAAACCTGCGCGTCTTTGGAGTGCGGGAGGAAAGCGAAGATCTCGGAGAAAAACCCGCGCAGGTCACGGGGAGAGCGTGCAAACTCCGTACAGACAGCGCCCGTAGTCGGGATCGAACCCGGGTCCCCGGCGCTGCATCCGCTCCAGCGATTCTCCCTAACGTGTTGGATAGAACTAGTATTGGTTGGTGGGCCAAAGGGCTGGCGGGCCCAAGTACTGTCCTGCTTTTTTGTGAATGAGCGATACCCGGCCAATTTTCTACATTGAAGATCGACACAAAACGCTGGCGTAACTCAGCGGGACAGGCAGCATCTCCGGAGAGAAGGAATGGGCGACGTTTCGGGCTGAGACCCTTCTTCAGACTGACTTTTCTGAGTACATCAGTGTTGCAAAGGGCTGTATCACTTAAATCGCTTTTTAAAAAAAAACTTAAAAAACGCCATCAAAATGAAACCAGGGATTAGACAGATAATCATCGTTTCTCTCAGAAAAAGCCAGGAAAAGAGTTAATAAGCTCGTTCTAATTTTTAAACAGCTAACAATTGCTTACATTGGCAGACGTTTCTGTAAAATGTCAACGGGTTTTACTGGTGTCAAGAAATTAAGAAAATTGGTCACAGATGCAGATGTTAGATGTTAGAAAAAATGTTAGCTATCAATGGAATGATGATGGTCTCGGAAAAGCTGCTTGGAATCCTGTTTCGAAAGAGTACTGTCTTTAGCCTTGTCGAGGAGAGGCTGGGTTATTGATAGAGAGAGCTGAAGAACTGGGTAACTGGGGTGGGGCAGCGGGTGAGTTGCTGCCTTACAGAGCTTGCAGCGGCCGGAGACCCCGGTTCGATCCCGACTACGGGCGCTGTCTGTAGGGAGTTCGCACGTCCTCCCCGTGACCTGCGTGGGTTTTCTCCGAGATCTTCGGTTTCCTCCCACATTCCAAAGACGTGCGGGTTTGTAGGTGAACCGGCTCCTGTCAATTGCCCTTAGTGTGTGGGGAGTGGATGAGAAAACCCACGTGGTCACGGGGAGAACGTACAAACTCCGTACATTTTTTCTAACATCTAACATCTGCATCTGTGACCAATTTTCTTAATTTCTTGACACCAGTAAAACCCGTTGACATTTTACAGAAACGTCTGCCAATGTAAGCAATTGTTAGCTGTTTAAAAATTAGAACAAGCTTATTAACTCTTTTCCTGGCTTTTTCTGAGAGAAACGATGATTATCTGTCTAATCCCTGGTTTCATTTTGATGTCGTTTTTTAAGTTTTTAAAAAAAAGTGATTTAAGCGATACAGCCCTTTGCAACACTGATGTACTCAGAAAAGTCAGTCTGAAGAAGGGTTTCTCCGGGTGCTCTGGTTTCCACCCACGCCCCAAAGACGTGCGGGTTTGTAGGTGAACCGGCTCCTGTCAATTGCCCTTAGTGTGTGGGGAGTGGATGAGAAAGTGGGACAGCATAGAACTAGCGGGCTCAGTGAGCCCAAGTGCAGGAAAGGACCAGTGCTCCAGTTTCCTCACACATTCCAAAAACACGCGGGCCCAGTTAATGAATTAACTGATTGATTGATCAATAATGCAATTAAATAATTTAATCTTTTAATTGTTCAATTCAATAAGTTGCATTTATTTTATTTAGATAACATAAAATGACTATTTAGTTTCCAAATTGGTCGCCCGACCCGTCGCGGGGTGCAACGTGTCATCGTTTCCGGGGATGGCCACGAGGAGGCTTCTGCCATGACCCCCAGTGTACGAGTGATCGATGGTTGGCATGTCCTCGAAGGGCCGAATGGCCTGACACCCAGCTGTATCTCTGAACTAAACTAAACTAAGTTCCCACTTTATCAGCTGCCGCACAAAACCTTTCAATGGCTGACAAAGCCTTGATGCCAGCTGTTACGGCCGGCAGTGAGGCTGAATCTATTCATCAAAAAACAATTCAAATTAATTAAAACAAATTTATTAAATGGCCATTTACCTGATACCCTGTCAATTCTGCTAATGAGGTCATTAGTTTTGTTTTTAGTTTAGAGATACAGCGTGGAAACAGGCCCTTCGGCCCACCGGGTCTGTGCCGACCAGTGTTAAAGAAGGAACTGCAGATGCTGGAGAATCGAGGGTTACACAAAAGGCTGGAGAAACTCAGCGGGTGCAGCAGCATCTAAGGAGCGAAGGAGATAGGCGACGTTTCGGGTCGAGGCCCTTCTTCAGACTGGTCAGGGATCAGGGAAACGAGAAATATAGACGGTGATGTGGAGAGATAAAGAACAATGAATGAAAGATATGCAAAAAAGTATCGATGATAAAGGGAACAAGCCATTGTAAGCTGTTTGTGGTGTGAAAATGAGAAGCTGGTGCGACTAGGGTGGGGGAGGGAGATAGAGATAGAGGGAATGCCAGGGCCCGAGGGCTGAGGGAGAGGTGGGAAGGGGAGGAGACAGCAAGGGTTAACAGAATTGAGAAAATTCAATGTTCAAGCCCAGAGGATGCAGACTCCCCAAGCGGAATATGAGGTGCTGTTCCTCCAGCTTGCGGTGTTGCTCACTCTGGCCGTGGAGGAGGCCCAGGACCGAGAGGTCGGATACGGAATGGGAGGGGGAGTTGAAGTGCTGAGCCACCGGGAGGTCGGGTTGGTTAATGCGGACCGAGCGGAGGTGTTCGGCGAAACGATCGCCAAGCCCGACCAGTGATCAGTAATCAGCGGCATCTCATATTTCGCTTGGGCAGTTTGCACCCCAGTGGTACGAACATTGACTTCTCTAATTTCGGGTATTTCGTAAGGGCCTGTCCCACTTTCGCGACCTTGGCCGGCAAATTACGCTTGAGGCGTACGGGCACCGTATGGCCGCGCGGGGCCGGTCAAACTTAGAAGCGCGCAGTTGTGCGGGGCTGGTCCCGACCCGAAAATCTGACTGTGTCCCAAATCTTCGCGCACCAACGGCCTGTCGGCACGCAGGCGCATTGCGGTCGTACGCAGCGTCTTGATGGCGTACGCCTAGTTCGTGGCGTTGTGCGATGACGTCACCGCCCGGTGTGGCGTTTCATGATGACCTCACCGCCCGACGCTGTGCGACGCACAAATTCAGTCGGCCTGCCGCCTGCCCAGCTGATTGGTAAATATGACGCAAATTACGTCACGTGCGAACTTAACGCGAACTTCGCGTGAACTCCGCTTCCGTTCGGCCACGCCAAACGCACGCAATCGCATGCAAGTGGGACAGGCCCTTTACTTTCTCCTCCCCTTCCCAGCTCTCCCTCAGCCCACTGGCTCCATCTCTTCCTTTCTTCTTCCCCCCCCACCCTCACATCAGCCTGAAGAAGGGTTTCGGCCCGAAACGTCGCCTATTTCCTTCGCTCCACAGATGCTGCCTCACCCGCTGAGTTTCTCCAGCATTTTTGTCTACCTTCGATTTTTCCAGCATCTTCAGTTCCTTCTTAAACAGGATAAAGGGAATAACTGTGTTTAGTGCAAGGGAAAGTCCGATTTATTTTTCTGCTTTGTAATCCAGCATCTGCAGCTCCATCTTTCTGCATAGTTTTAGGTTTCCAGATATGCCATCAACCTGATACTTACATTTGCCTCCTTATTTGATTAACCTTGCTGACCATCACAGAGTGAATGGCTGACAGAGTTGAAATGGAAAGATGTAATTAAATAAAGTAATTACAGAACCCGACAAGACGGGGCAAATAGACAATAGACGATAGACAATAGGTGCAGGAGTAGGCCATTTGGCCCTTCGAGCCAGCACCGCCATTCAATGTGGTCATGGCTGATCATCCACAATCAGTACCCCGTTCCTGCCTTCTCCCCATACCCCCTGACTCCACTATCTTTAAGAGCCCTATCTAGCTCTCTCTTGAAAGCATCCAGAGAACCGGCCTCCACCGCCCTCTGAGGCAGATAATTCCACAGACTCACCGCTCGCTGTGAGAAAAAGTGGAGAGGGCGTTAGATCATCGGCCTGCAGCAGCCTGGAACGTTCCTGGGCTTACCTGGTTTTACCTGGATTTACCTGGGCTTACTTGGATTGGGGGCGCTCCAGTATTTCCCACATGTCGACCCGACTTTGAACTTTAGGCTTTCCTTTGTAAATGACATCGAACTGTGGCGAATGTGCGTTTAGTTTAGTTTAGAGATACAGCGGGGAAACAGGCCCTTCGGCCCACCGAGCCTGCGCCGACCATATGCTGTCATACGCTGAGAGAATGGAGCGGCTGGGCTTGTACACTCTGGAGTTTAGAAGGATGAGAGGGGATCTAATTGAAACATATAAGATTGTAAGGGTTTGGACACGCTAGAGGCAGGAAACATGTTCCCGATGTTGGGGGAGTCCAGAACCAGGGGCCACAGTTTAAGAATAAGGAGTAAGCCATTTAGAACGGAGACGAGGAAACACTTTTTCTCACAGAGAGTGGTGAGTCTGTGGAATTCTCTGCCTCAGAGGGCGGTGGAGGCCGGTTCTCTGGATGCTTCAAGAGAGAGCTAGATAGGGCTCTTAAAAATAGCGCAGTCAGGGGATATGGGTAGAAGGCAGGAACGGGGTACTGATTGGGGATGATCAGCCATGATCACATTGAATGGCGGTGCTGGCTCGAAGGGCCGAATGGCCTACTCCTGCACCTATTGTCTATTGTCTATTGTCTACTCCAGCACTTTGTGTCTAACGTTGGGGCAACTGAGAGGCTGGGTTACAAACATAAGTCTTCTGTCCCATTGCAAGGACTCTGAACTTGTTGACCCTTCCTCAGAGAGGGTCAAATCGTAGGACTCTTCCCAGAAAATATGGCCTCAGATGCGATAAATCATTTCAGTCCCGAGAAGGAGGGGAAGAACATTTTTCTGTAAACTGGATCAAAGTTGGACTGCTAAGCACATATCAATCACACTCGACTGGTTATAGTCAAGAACTTCCTCTGTCGGTACTTGGAAAATCTGAGAATTCAAAATTGAGACTGCTTCCTTGTGAATTCCTTTAAGAATAAGGAGTAAGCCTTTAAGAATAAGGGGTAGGCCTTTAAGAATAAGGAGTAAGCCTTTAAGAATAAGGGGTAAGCCTTTAAGAATAAGGGGTAAGCCATTAAGAATAAGGGGTAGGCCTTTAAGAATAAGGGGTAGGCCTTTAAGAATAAGGAGTAAGCCTTTAAGAATAAGGGGTAAGCCTTTAAGAATAAGGGGTAAGCCTTTAAGAATAAGGAGTAAGCCTTTAAGAATAAGGAGTAAGCCTTTAAGAATAAGGGGTAGGCCTTTAAGAATAAGGAGTAAGCCTTTAAGAATAAGGGGTAGGCCTTTAAGAATAAGGGGTAAGCCTTTAAGAATAAGCCTTTAAGAATAAGGGGTAAGGCCTTTAAGAATAAGGGGTAGGCCTTTAAGAATAAGGGGTAAGCCTTTAAGAATAAGGGTAAGCCTTTAAGAATAAGGGGTAAGGCCTTTAAGAATAAGGAGTAAGCCTTTAAGAATAAGGGGTAAGCCTTTAAGAATAAGGGGTAAGCCTTTAAGAATAAGGATAGGCCTTTAAGGGTAAGCCTTTAAGAATAAGGGGTAAGCCTTTAAGAATAAGGGTAAGCCTTTAAGAATAAGGGGTAGCCTTTAAGAATAAGGGGTAAGCCTTTAAGAATAAGGGGTAAGCCTTTAAGAATAAGGGGTAAGCCTTTAAGAATAAGGGGTAAGCCTTTAAGAATAAGGGGTAGGCCTTTAAGAATAAGGGGTAGGCCTTTAAGAATAAGGAGTAAGCCTTTAAGAATAAGGGGTAGGCCTTTAAGAATAAGGGGTAAGCCTTTAAGAATAAGGGTAAGCCTTTAAGAATAAGGGGTAAGCCTTTAAGAATAAGGGGTAAGCCTTTAAGAATAAGGGTAGGCCTTTAAGAATAAGGGTTAGGCCTTTAAGAATAAGGGGTAAGCCATTAAGAATAAGGGGTAGGCCTTTAAGAATAAGGGGTAAGCCATTTAGAACGGAGACGAGGAAACACATTTTCTCACAGAGAGTGGTGAGTTTGTGGAATTCTCTGCCTCAGAGGGCAGTGGAGGCCAGTTCTCTGGATACTTTCAAGAGAGAGCTAGATAGGGCTCTTAAAGATAGCGGAGTCAGGGGATATGGGGAGAAGGCAGGAACGGGGTACTGATTGGGGATGATCAGCCATGATCACATTGAATGGCGGTGCTGGCTCGAAGGGCCAAATGGCCTACTCCTGCACCTATTGTCTATTGTCTAAACAAACCAACCCAAAAAGCCCGGAGCGCAGTTCACAAAACTCGGACCAACCTGCTACAAATTCCGTTGCTTTTTCGGTTCATACATCCCAGTCCCAGACTCTGAGATTGACAAAATTTGGGATTAGTACGGGTGTCCGGGGTAATGGGGAGAAGACACCAGACTCACAGCGCTTGCGAGGTTCGATCCTGACCTTGGGCGCTGTCTGCGTGGAGTTTGCACGCGCCGATTAGTACGGGCGTCAGAGGCCATGGGGAGAAGGCAGGAGAATGGGGTTCGGAGGGAGAGGTGGATCAGCCTTGATTGTACGGCGGAGTAGACTGGATGGGCCGAATGGCCTAATTCCACTCCTATCCCTTACGATCTTATGACCTTCGATCACCCTGAGAAGCCAAAAGGTTTTCAAAGCAGGGGTTTGTAAAGTGATGAAAAGGCTTGAGAGGCAACAGGGACATGTTATCTAGCCGTGAGCGAGCCTTCATAGACAGTCCGTGATCGGGGCTGGTCGCACTGGTTGGTAGAGTGAAAGGTTCCATTCCTTCTCTCCAGAGACACAGCCTGTCCCGTTCAGTTACTCCAGCATTTTGGGTCCATCCCCCGCGTAAACCAGCATCTGCAGTTCCCTTCCGCACATAGTTAAAGGTTCCTGGCACCTGAGACAGCGATGTGAGACTTTAAAGATTTGGTTCGGACGCACCAAGTGGGGGGCAGCTGCCTCACAGCGCCAGAGACCCGGGTTCGATCCTGACCATGGGTGCTGTCTGTACAGAGTTTGAACGCTCTCCCCCGTTTAGGGGTAACGTGAGGGGGAACTTCTTTACTCAGAGGGTGGTGGCTGTGTGGAATGTGCTTCCAGCAGAAGTGGTGGAGGCAGGATCGATTTTAACATTTAAATGTAAAGTGGATAGGTATATGGACGGGAAGGGAATGGAGGGGTATGGTCTGAGTGCAGGTAGATGGGACTAGGGGAAAACAAATGGTCGGCACGGACTGGAAGGGCCGAGAGGGCCTGTTTCCGTGCTGTAATTGTTATATGGTTATATGGTTATATGACTGTTCCCACACGCCACAAAAGCACGAGTTTGCAGGTTAATTGACTTTGGTAAAAGATTGCAAATTATCCCTCGTGTGTGTAGGATAGTGTGAGAGTGCGGGGGGATCGGTGGGCGGCGCGGAGTCGATGGGCTGAAGGGCCTGTTTCCACGCTGCATCTCTAAAGTCTAAAGTAAAACTGGGTTTCTCTTCACAGAAAGCATTTGATAAACAGATTCTCGAGTGTGTTCTGGATAAATTTGGACGTTAATTATAACATTCTCGGGAAATGCTTTAAATCAAATTCTCCGAACATGTTCAAGAATCAGTTTATCAAATGTTTTCTGTGAAAACAATCCCAGTTGTAACTTATTGCTTAATTGGCAGCAAGTTCCCGTATTGGTAGAGCAAACGGCACGGTTGTCCAACAGCACTAGACACCCGGGTTCCATCCCAACTACATCGAATCATAGACAACAGGTGCAGGAGCAGGCCATTCGGCCCTTCGAGCCAGCACCGCCATTCAATATGATCATGGCTGATCATCCAACTCAGTATCCTGTACCTGCCTTCTCTCCATACCCCCTGATCCCTTTAGCCACAAGGGCCACATCTAACTCCCTCTTAAATATAGCCAACGAACTGGCCTCAACTACCTTCTGTGGCAGAGAATTCCACAGATTCACCACTCTCTGTGTGAAAAATGTTTTTCTCATCTCGGTCCTAAAAGACTTCCCCCTTATCCTTAAACTGTGTGACCCCTTGTCCTGGACTTCCCCAACATCGGGAACAATCTTCCTGCATCTAGCCTGTCCAACCCCTTTAAGAATTTTGTAAGTCTCTATAAGATCACCCCTCAATCTTCTAAATTCCAGCGAGTACAAGCCGAGTCTATCCAGTCTTTCCTCATATGGAAGTCCTGCCATCCCAGGAATCAGTCTGGTGAACCTTCTCTGTACTCCCTCGATGGCAAGAATGTCTTTCCTCAGATTAGGAGACCACGGGGGGAGAATGTACAAACGCGGTGCAGACAGCGCCCGTTGACGGGATCGAACCCGGGTCCCTGGCGCTGCGAGGCAGCAACTCGACCGCTGTGACACCGTGCCGGCCACAGATTGTTCGAAACATGTGTGAACAAGCACCCAGAGGCCACGGGAGGAGTTTACTCCAGAATCTCTTACTTATCAGCCGGCTGCTGTCCAAAAACCCAAAGCAAAATCTCTGCTGCCAACTCGAACCGGATCTGAAAACCCCGATGTTGCAGCTGAGAAAGAGGCCATTCAGCCCATCGTTCCCATGCTGGCTCCTTCAGGCCCTCAGACTACGGGTGCTGTCTGCACGGAGTTTGTACGCTCTCCCCGTGACCTGCGTGGGTTTTCTCCGAGATCTTCGGTTCCCTCCCGCGCTCCAAAGGCGCACGGGTGTGTAGGTTAATCGACTTGGTATAAATGTAAAATTGTCCTTAGGGTGTATTGGGTAGAGTTAATATGCGGAGATCGCTGGTCGGTGAGGACTTGGTGGGCCGAAGGGCCTGTTTCCGCGCTCTCTATCTTTAGGCAAAACAAAACAGTCTTTCCCAACTTTGGTTATTTCCAGTGGATAATGGTGACTTCACTTCCCAATATATTCCCGGAAATTATAATGTAATCTAATTATGTCCTCTTATCTTCTTGATTCTAGATGAAAGCAAAGCACAGTTAATTACCTAATCGCCAGCAGATAATAGTCAGTTCAGCCCTAAAATTTCCCGTAATTTGGAAATATCTTATGTCTGATATAATCGTTCAAAATAAAATGAAAAACAGCTTCGAGACAACCAAGAGGAAATCCTATACTTTGGTAAGGTCGCAGTTCAGGCCCTGTCCCACTTTCACGACCTAATTCACCACCTTTTTTACTCGTGGACATTTTTCATCGGGCTGGAAAAACGCCCCGGCCTACTTGATGCCACGAGTATCTGCGACTAGCATCACAGCCTGCTACGACCTACCTACGACCTCCTACGACCTTGCTGCGAGTATGAGTCAAGGGCAAACTCGGCAGAGGTGGTGAATTGGGTCGTGAAAGTCGGACAGGCCCTTAAGTTTGCAAACAAATAAACCATCTTATCTCTGCCCACGATTTGCTAATGACACCAAATAAATAATCTAGTTAGACACAAAACGCTGGAGTAACTCAGCGGGACTGGCAGCATCTCTGGAGAGAAGGAACGGGTGACGTCTTGAGTTCTTCAGGCCCGCCACATTCCTTCTCTCCAGAGATGCTGCCTGTCCCGCTGAGTTACTCCAGCATCTATCGCCGGCGTAAACCAGCGACTGCCGTTCCTTCCTACGCAAATCATCGAGTATATTGTGAACACAAAGAACTGCTGATGCTGGGATTTTGAGCGCAGTACAAAGTGCTGGAGTAACTCAGCGGGGCAGGCAGCATCGAGGTGGCGCAGGGGTAGAGTTGCAGCCTCACAGTTCAGGGACCCGGCTGCAATCCTGACTACGGGTGCGGTCTGACCTGCGTCTCCAATACTCCAAAGATGTACAGGTTTGTAGGTTAATTGGTTTGGTAAAATTGAAAATTTTCGGATAGTGATGATGTGCGGGGATCGCTGGCTGGTACGGACTAGGTGGACCGAAGGGGCTGTTTCCGTGCTGAATCTCGGATGCACAGTAGAGAGCTTGCTGACCGGTTGCGTCGTGGCTTGGTTCGGCAACTTGAGCGCCCAGGAGCGGAAAAGACTGCAAAAAGTAGTAAACACTGCCCAGTCCATCATCGGCTCTGACCTCCCCTCCATCGAGGGGATCTATCGCAGTCGCTGCCTCAAAAAGGCTGGCAGCATCATCAAGGACCCACACCATCCTGGCCACACACTCATCTCCCCGCTGCCTTCAGGTAGAAGGTACAGGAGCCTGAAGACTGCAACGACCAGGTTCAGGAATAGCTACTTCCCCACAGCCATCAGACTATTAAACTCAACTCAAACAAAAATCTGAACTTTAATAGCCTATTGCACTTCATCTGCTTATTTATGTGTGTGTGTGTGTATATATATTCAATGGTATATGGACACACTGATCTGTTCTGTATTCATGCCTACTATGTTCTCTTGTGCTGAAGCAAAGCCAGAATTTCATTGTCCTATCTGGGACACACGACAATAAACTCTCTTGAATCTTGAATCTATTCAATCTTGAACGAATCAAAACATTCTGTGGAGGGAGTGGACAGACCACGTTTTGGATCCAGTCGGATGAAGCATTCCATTTGGGGCAATTAACAGAGGGCCAATTAACCAAAAAACCATCATGCATTTGGGGATGCGGGAATAAACCTGGAACACCAGGGGAAGACTCACGCACTCACGAGGAGAGCGTGCAAACTCCATGCAGACAGCGGCCGAGGTCAATCTAGGAATGGTGGAGAGAGGATTTACGAGGATGTTGCCAGGACTCGAGGGGAGAGGCTGAGCAGGCTGCGATTTCATTCCTTGGAGCGCAGGAGGATGAGGGGTGATCTTATGGAGGTGTACAAAATCATCAGGGGAATAGATCGGGCAGAGTCTTTTGCTCAGAGTAGAGGAATTGAGGACCAGAGGACGTAGGTGGTGAGGGGGAAAGATTTAATAGGAATCTGTGAGGTAAATGTTTTGCAGAAAGGGTAGTTGGCGTACGGTATGAGCTGCCAGGGGAGGTAGTTGAGGCAGGTACTATCGGACAGGTTCATGGATAACTCGGGTTTCGAGGGATGTGGGCAGAATGCAGGCAGGTGGGACTAGTGTAGATGGGGCATGTTAGGCCGAAGGGCCTATTTCGATTCTGCATTACTCTGTGACTATGCTAGGATGGGACCCGGGTCTCTGGCACTACCCGCTGCACCACTCTGCGGCAAGATCGTCCCACGGAGCAAGGATGATCGGTCTGTAAGTTTAATAAGTCGTTTTTTTAGTTTAGCGATACAGCAATGAAACAGGCCCTTCGGCCCACCGAGTCCGCACCGACCAGCGATCCCCGCACACGAAACTACCCCGCGCACACCCGGGACAATTTTACATTCACACCGAGCCAAGTGGCCTACAAACCTGTACGCCTTTGGAGTGTGGGAGGAAACCGAAGATCTCGGAGAAAAACCCACGCAGGTGTAAGGCAGCAACTCT
Source organism: Okamejei kenojei (assembly GCA_035221665.1). NCBI lineage: Eukaryota > Metazoa > Chordata > Chondrichthyes > Rajiformes > Rajidae > Okamejei > Okamejei kenojei. The sequence goes on along the minus strand of CM069171.1, from coordinate 9,554,732 downwards.
ACCACTGAGCAGCCATGAGTGGAATAAGATCTTTGGCTTCACTGTGGACAGGACGGGACTGTTTCACGCGCCTTTCTGCTCAAGTACAAGGAATGGCTCAGCGGTAGAGCTACTGCCCTACAGCGCCAGATACGCGGGTTCGATCCCAACTACTTGTCCGTACGGAGTTTGTACGTTCTCCCCGTGACCTGCGTGGGTTTTTCGCCGAGATCTTCGGTTTCATAGAAACATAGAAACATATAAACATAGAAAATAGGTGCAGGAGTAGGCCATTTGGCCCTTCCAGCCTGCACCGCCATTCAATATGATCATGGCTGATCATCCAACTCAGTATCCTGTACCTGCCTTCTCTCCATACCCCCTGATCCCTTTAGCCACAAGGGCCACATCTAACTCCCTCTTAAATATAGCCAATGAACTGGCCTCAACTACCTTCTGTGGCAGAGAATTCCACAGATTCACCACTCTCTGTGTGACAAATGTTTTTCTCATCTCCGTCCCAAAAGACTTCCCCCTTATCCTTAAACTGCGACCCCTTGTTCTGGACTTCCCCAACATCGGGAACAATCTTCCTGCATCTAGCCTGTCCAACCCCTTAAGAATTTTGTAAGTTTCTATAAGATCCCCCCTCAGTCTTCTAAATTCTAGCGTTTCCTCACACACCGCAAAGACGTGTAGGTTTGTCGGTTAATTGGCTTGGTATAAATGTCAAATTATCCCTAGTGCGTGTGGGATAGTGCTAGTGTCTGGGGATCGCTGGTCGTGGCGGGCTCAGCCATGAAACAGGCCCCAAAGCCTGTATCTAAGACTAAAAACGAAAAGAGACCTAAATAAAGATGTCTAGCAACAGCCAGCTAGCGTTTTACTGATTGTTGCATGCTCTGCCAGATCAAATATCTGGGTTCCTGCATGTCCTGACCAGTGTAAACAGTTGATAGAAGCCCAAACAGCGAGTAAATACTGTGAATGCAAGCATTTGTTTTTCATTGCATTATTAAATCAACAGTTGTAAATCTAGCGTAAGGAGCCAATCTGTGTGGGCAGGAGAAACTGGAAATATTTTGAGCATTGTAGTATCGTTACCAGGTTGGAATTTAGCCAAGATGGGGCGAATTCCTGGCCTTTATTTTTTTTGTCTTCATAAAATGTCTCAGCCATAGTCGTCCAGTTATTCAGCACGGAAACAAGCCCTCTGCCAAACCATAATGCCCCTGTTCCACTTAGGAAACCTGAACGAAAACCTCTGGAGACTTTGCGCCCCACCCAACGTTTCCGTGCGGTTCCCGGAGGCTTTTGTCCTCCGGCAACCACCTTCAACTAGCATCGCAACCGGCTTCGACTAAAAAATTACCGACTTTTTTAAACGGAAACCACTTTCGACCATTAGGGAGACTGACAAAAACCTCCGGGGACCTCTGGGAACCTCCGGGAACCGAACGGAAACCTTGGGTGGGGCGCAAAGTCGCCAGAGGTTTCCGTCCAGGTTTCCTAAGTGACACAGGGGCATAAGACAGAATGGCATAGAAACATAGAAACGTAGACAATAGGTGCAGGAGTAGGCCATTCAGCCCTTCGAGCCAGCACCCCCATTCAATATGAGCATGGCTGATCATCCAAAATCAGTATCCCGTTCCTGCCTTCTCCCCATATCCCTTGATTCCGTTAGCCCTGAGAGCTAAATCTAACTCTCTCTTGAAAACATCCAGTGAATCGGCCTCCACTGCCTTCTGTGGCAGGGAATTCCACAGATTCACAACTCTCTGGGTGAAAAAGATTTTCCTCATCTCAGTTCTAAATGGCCTCCCCTTTATTCTTAAACTGTGACCCACCTGGTTCTGGACTCCCCCAACACCGGGAACATTTTTCCTGCATCTAGCCTGTCCAATCCTTCAAGAATTTTATATCTTCCTCTGCTTGCGTTTCTATAAGATCCCCTCTCATTCTAAATTCCAGAGAATTTAGTAAATTCCAGTCGATCCATTGTTTCAGCATATGTTAGTCCCGCCATCCCGGGAATTAATCTGGTGAACCTACGCTGCACTCCCCCAATAACAAGAATGTCCTTCCCCTCAAACTAGGAGACCAAAACTGCGCACAATACTCCAGGTGGCGATATCACCAGCTGAGGTAGGACCTCCTTGCTCCTAGGCTCAAATCCTCTCGGTATGAAGCCCATCGAGCCTGCTCTACCATTCCATCTATTATTCCCTCTCAACCCCATTCTCCTGTCTGCTCCCCGTAACCTTTGGCCCCCTTACTAATCGCGAGTCTATCAGTAGACAAAACTGCTGGAGAAACTCAGCGGGTGCAGCAGCATCTATGGAGCGAAGGAAATAGGCAACGTTTCGGGACGAGGGTGTCTTGTAATTGAAGGTAGTTTCTCCAGCATTTTTGTCTACCTTCAATTTTCCAGCATCTGCAGTTCCTTCTTAAACACATGAGTCTATGAGTCTCCACTATAATGAGAGCCACATGCCCCATCTAAACTAGTCCCATTAGCCCACGTTTGGCCCCTGACTTCCTAAACCTTTCCTAATCACATACCTGCCCGAGAATCTGGATCTGATGAAAGGTCTCGACCCGAAAGGTCTCACCCATTCCTTCTCTCCAGAGATGCTGCCCGTCCCGCTGAGTTACGCCAGCTTGTTGTTGGTCCAACTCCCGTTGCCCGTGCTTTCATCCTTGAGCCCGCGGGAGGAGGCTGTGGACGGGGCTTTATGAAAGGAAAAAGCTTCGAGATTCAAACCTGGCAGCAGAGGCAGAGGAGAGAGGTTGGAGGGTAAGGGTGTGTCCAGTGGAGGTGGGGTGCAGGGGCTCTGTAGCCAGTTCCACCGCAAGGCTCCTGGGGGAAGTAGGCAGGCACAAAGGAGGGCAATAAAAGAACTTGCCAATGCCGCCAAACGGAGCAGTCACTGACTGTGGCTGAAGTGGAAAGACGCTGTCTGGGCTGCCACGTGACCATCTAGAAGCTAGCAATAAGTCACACACCCAGGTCTGATCAACCTGCGGTGGGCCTGCCTTAACTGAGGGTGTCTTGTGATAAAAGGCCGAAACACCCAGTGACGTTGAGGTACACAGCTGAAGACGTGTCTGATTGATAGCAATATTCACCTGGTGGTCATCCCCAAGAATGTCAATTGTAGTGAAATCTTAACATCCAGTCCTAATAATCAAACTGTCACCTCTACCAAATATCCTTCGCCCTCAGGTGTGAAAATGATGTGGCTCATCGTTCACAAGCCATTGGAGCAAAAAGTAGGCCATTCAGCCCAAACAAGCCTGTGCCGTCATTTAATCATGGCTGATCTAGCTTTCACTCTTGGCCTGCCGTTTACCCATGACCCTTGACACCCGTACTAACCAAGAAACTATTAATCTCTGCTTTAGAAATACCCACAGACTTGGCCTCCGCCGCTGCCTGCGGCAGTGGATTCCACAGATTCACCACCACTTCTCTGACTAAAGAAATGACTCAGGAATCTGTTTATCAAATGCTTTCTGTGAATAGAATCGCAGTTTTTCAGCGTGGGAGGAAGGGCAGGTCACGGGGAGAAGGTACAAACTCCGTACGGACTGCACCCGTGGTCGGGATCAAACCCGGTCTCTGGCGCTGCGAGGCACCATTTCCAATGCGGCACAAGGCAACACCTACAGAATAGAAACATAGACAATAGGTACAGGAGGAGGCCATTCGGCCTTCGAGCCTGCACCGCCATTCATTGTGATCATGGCTGATCGTCCACTATCAATAACCCGTGCCTGCCTTCTCCCCATATCCCTTGACTCCACTAGCCCCTAGAGCTCTATCCAACTCTCTCTTAAATCCATCCAGTGACTTGGCCTCCACTGCCCTCTGTGGCAGGGAATTCCACAAATTCACAACTCTCTGGGTGAAAAACTGTTTTCTCACCTCAGTCTTAAATGGCCTCCCCTTTATTCTAAGACTGTGCCCCCTGGTTCTGGACATAGAAACATAGAAACATAGAAAATAGGTGCAGGAGGAGGCCATTCGGCCCTTCGAGCCTGCACCACCTTTCAATATGATAATGGCTGAGCATCCAACATTGGGAACATTTTTCCTGCATCTAGCTTGTCCAGTTCTTTTATAATTTTATATGTTTCTATAAGATTCTCCCTCATCCTTCTAAACTCCAGTGAATACAAGCCTAGTCTTTTCAATCTTTCCTCATATGACAGTCCCGCCATCCCAGGGATCAATCTGGTGAACCTACGCTGCACTGCCTCAATCACAAGGATGTCCTCCCTCAAATAATGACCTGGGTGGTCCTGTGCCCGGCACTGCACAACCCTCTGTACCACCCAGCTCCCCTTAGAGTTTGTGGAAACATTAGGAGAGGCACCATGCTGGCTGGCACTCAGCTTGCACAGACTGTAACGCCCCTGTCCCACTTAGGAAACCTGAATGGAAACCTCTGGAGACTTTGCGCCCCACCCAAGGTTTCCGTGCGGTTCCCGGAGGTTTTTGTCCTCCGGCAACCACCTTCAACTAGCATCTAAACCGGCTTTGACTAAAAAATGACCGATTTTTAAAATGGAAACCACCTTCGACCATTAGGGGGACTGACAAAAACCTCCGGGAACCGCACGGAAACCTTGGGTGGGGCGCAAAGTCTCCAGAGGTTTCCGTTCAGGTTTCCTAAGTGGGACAGGGGCGTAAAGCACCTGGTGACAGGCAGCAACTGACCAATGCATCCCATCTAACAGGGAAGGTGGGTGCTGAGTTACAGGGGCAACAATGATCGGTGATAGTGCTTGGCCCTGTGATGTGTTCTCCATAGGTATCAACCCCTCGGTCACCTACGTGGTGACTGTCCCACGTCAAATGCTGGAGTAACTCAGCGGGACAGGCAGCATCTCTGGAGAGAAGGGAATGGGCGACGTTTCGGGTTGAGACCCTTCTTCAGCCTGAGAGTCAGGGGAGAGGGAGACGCGGAGATATGGAAGGGAGAGGTGTGAAAACGAGAGATCAAAGTGGACAAAGGTCAAGGAAAGGTGCTCTCTGTGTGGAGTTTGTACGCTCTCCTTGTGTCTATGCGGGTTTTCTCCGTTTTTTCCCACATCCCAAAGACGTACGGGGTCTGTAGGTTATTTGGCCCTCTGTAAATTGCCCCTAAACATAGAAACATAGAAAATAGGTGCAGGAGGAGGCCATTCGGCCCTTCGAGCCAGCACCGCCATTCATTGCGATCATGGCTGATCGTCCCCGATCAATAACTCATGCCAATAACTCATATCCCTTGATTCCACTAGCCCCTAGAGCTCTATCTAACTCCCCTTGTGTGGAGGGAGTGGGATAACATTGGTGCTGACAGTGTGGAGCTCGCACGATCTTCCTGAGACCACGTGGGTTATCCCGGGATGTCCCCGTGTTATCCCACTCTCTCATTCACTCGTAAAATCATGAGGGGAATAGATCGGATAGATGCACAGAGTCTCTTGCCCAGAGTAGGGGAATCGAGGACCAGAGGACATAGGATCAAGGTGAAGTGGAAATGGTTTAATAGGAATCTGAGGGGTAACATTTTCATACAAAGGGTGGTGGGTGTAGGGAACGAGCTGCCAGAGGAGGTAATTGAGGCAGGGATTATCCTAACATTTAAGTATCAGTTAGACAGGTACATGGATAGGACAGGTTTGGAGGGATATGGACCAAACGCAGGCAGGTGGGACTAGTGTGGATGGGGCATGTTGGTCGGTGTGGGCAAGTTGGGCCGAAGGGCCTGTTTCCACACCGTGTCAATCTATGACTCTAGGATTCTATGGAAATGTAGAATGGTTCATTGTGAGCTGAGGGGAAGGTGAGAGCAAGGCATACAATCTGTAACATTTGATTAGGAAGACGATGAAATTAGTCTGGGGAGGGATGGAGAGAGAGGGAAAGCAAGAGTTACTTGTAGTTGGAGAAGTCAATGTTCGTACCTCTGGGGTGTGAGCTGCCCAAGTGAAATATGAGGTGCTGCTCCTCCAATTTGCGCTGGGCCTCACTCTGACAGTGGAGGGGGCCCAGGACAGAGAGGTCAGTGTGGGAATGGGAGGAGGGGGGAGTTAAAGTGTTTGGCAACCGGGAGATCAGGTGGGCTTGGGCGGACTGAACGGAGGTGTTCAGCGGTGTTCACGGTCGCCGAGCGAGCGCTTGGTCTCGCCGCTGTTCTGGAGTCCCCACCTGGAGCGGCGGGTACAGTCGATGAAGGCTGGAGGAATTCTGGATCTTCACCAGGACAGCACAGCCATGCCAAGGGGCAGGCGTGAAACGCATGGGCACAAAACTAGGACAAGCATAGGTTTTAAGGTGATGGGGAAGAGATTTAATAGGAATCTGAGGGGTTAACTTGTTCACACAAAGGGCGGTGGGTGTATGGAACGAGCTGCCGGAGGAGGTAGTTGAGGCTGGGACTATCCCAACGTTTAGATCGAGCTCTAGGGGCTAGTGGAATCAAGGGATATGGGGAGAAGGCAGGCACGGGTTATTGATTGGGGATGATCAGCCATGATCACAATGAATGGCAGTGCTGGCTCGGAGCACCGAATGGCCTCCTCCTGCACCTATTTTCTATGTTTCTATGTTTCTATGCTTCTATGTTTCTATGTTTCTATGTTTAAGAAACAGTTGGACAGGTACATCGATAGGACAGGTTTGGAGGGATATGGACCAAGCGCAGGCAGGTGGGACTAGCAGGCATGGCCGGTGTGGGCAAGTTGGGCTGAAGGGCCTGTTTCCATGTTTGAGGTTACATGAATGGGAATGAAAGTGTGCCCAGGTATTAGAGCAGGTGTGTGAGTCTCTGTGTGCTTGTGTTCAGATGGTAATGGTGGTGTACATGCGTGCAAGGTTTGTACGCATGTGTGTGCATTAGGTATGTGTAGCTACGTATCGTATGTACATGCATGGTGCAGTATGTGCATGTTTGCAGATTAGGCACATGTGTGCAAGAAAACCCACGCAGGTCACCACGGGGAGTACGTGCAAACTCCGCTCAGACAGGATCGAACCCGGGTCTCTGTGAGGCAGCAACTGCCGCCGGTCGGGGTCAGATCGAGTTCACTCCCCGTTGAACGATAGAAAAGGTTTGAGTGACTGAATGGCCTCCGCCCGCCTCCGGGCATCCGAGATTAGGATCAGACTCGGGCGAGGTGACAGGAATGTTCACCTGCGGCTTTCCGATCGGTTGAGCAAGAACAGTTTCCAGGAAGGCATCGGGTTTCTTCACCTGCGTCGGGCACCGAGCGTGGCAGAACCCGCGGCCAGAACCCGCTGGCAACCTCTCTGGCGTGATGGGTTCGATGACATCAGTGGGACGGGGGGGGGGGGGGGGGGGGGGAGGGGAGGTTGCGAAGTGCCGGGCACAGGAACATCCAAATTATGACGTAGGTGTTACCTTGAGCCGCATTGGAAATGGTGGCAGAGTTGCTGCCTTGGACCCATTTCCCTCTGGGGACGAAAGACGTTTTATCCGTCCGTTACAGCCGCCAGAGACAGCGTCACGGGGGTGGGACGGAGAGAGAGGGAAATGCAAGGGATATTTGAAGTTAGAGAAATGAATATTCATACCGTTCAATCAATATTCCCAAGTGAAATGTGAGGTTCTGATCAAAAGCACAGTGTCCCGACCCGAAACGTCACCTATTCCTTTTTCTCCGGGGATGCGTCCCGACCCACTGAGTTACTCCAGCACTTTGTGTCCGTCTTTGGTGCAAACCAGCATCTGCAGTTCTTTATTCCTAATCTTAAAGTATCTGTCATGTTCTGTTATGTTATGTTAAACATCGCCATTCACTGACAGCGAACACAGCGCCGGAGACCCGGGTTCGATCCCGACTCCGGGTGCGGTCAGTACGGAGTTTGCACGCTCTCCCCGTGACCTGCGTGGCTTTTCTCCGGGATCCTCGGCTCCCTCCCACGCTCCAAAGACGCACGGGTTTGCAGGTTAATCGGCTCGGTGTAAGTGCAAATTGTCCCCGGTGCGTGTGGGACGGTGCGCGGTGTGCGGGGATCGACACGGCGGGCCGAAGGGGCCCGTTTACGCGCAGAGTCTAGAGACGCCAAAAAGGAGCGGCTGATGGATCATTTCCCCGTCGCAGCCAGGAGGTGGCGGAGTTGGTATTCCGTGGAAACATTCAGCAAGTTCTCAAGGTAGACAGAAATGCTGGAGAAACTCAGCGGGTGAGGCAGCGTCTAGGGAGCGATGGAAAAAGGCGGCGTTTCGGGTCGAGACCCTTCTTCACACCTCCGCCTCCTCCTCTCTCCGATCCTTATTAAACATGTTGTCTACCACACTGCGAAGTCTCCGCAAGGTTCGCCTACTTAGAAGAAGTTCTCCTCCCCTCTCCGAATTTTTCTACAGCAATTTCCCAAAGCGAGTTTAGTTTAGAGATGCAGCCTGGAAGCAGGCCCTTCTGAGGCAGAGAATTCCACACAACTCTCCAAAGATATGTACATTTGTAGGCTAATTGGCTTTATTAAAATTGTAATTTGTCATTTGTGAGTGTATAGCTTAGTGTTATGCCCCTGTCCCACTTAGGAAACCTGAACGGAAACCTCTGGAGACTCTGCGCCCCACCCAAGGTTTCCGTGCGGTTCCCGGAGGTCCCCGGAGGTTTTTGTCAGTCTCCCTAATGGTCGAAAGTGGTTTCCGTTTAAAAAATCGGTAATTTTTTAGTCGAAGCCGGTGGCGATGCTAGTTCAAGGTGGTTGCCGGAGGACAAAAACCTCCGGGAACCGCAAGGAAACCTTGGGTGGGGCGTGAAGTCTCTGGAGGTTTCCGTTCAGGTTTCCTAAGTGGGACAAGGGGCATTAGTGTGCGGGGATCGCTGGTCGGCCCGGACTGAAAAGCCTGTTTCCGCGCTGTGTCTCTAAACAAAACTAAATATATTGAAGTCTCCGACTACATTTTCCCTCTGATTGCCTTATCCCAACTAACAATGATCGATTCTACATGTTGCTTGATCTCCATTCCCTTTGTCCTGTTTTCACACCTTACACTTCCTTATCTATACACTTCCTCATCTATGTACTGAAGAAGGGTCTCGACCCGAAACGTCACCCATCCCTCAGCACTTCAACTCCCCCTCCCATTCCATATCCGACCTCTCGGTCCTGGGCCTCCTCCACGGCCAGAGTGAGCAACACCGCAAGTTGGAGGAACAGCACCTCATATTCCGCTTGGGGAGTCTGCATCCTCTGGGCCTGAACATTGAATTTTCTCAATTCTGTTAACCCTTGCTGTCTCCTCCCCTTCCCACCTCTCCCTCAGCCCTCGGGCCCTGGCATTCCCTCCATCTCTATCTCCCTCCCCCACCCTAGTCGCACCAGCTTCTCATTTTCACACCACAAACAGCTTACAATGGCTTGTTCCCTTTATCATCGATACTTTTTTGCATATCTTTCATTCATTGTTCTTTATCTCTCCACATCACCGTCTATATCTCTCGTTTCCCTGATCCCTGACCAGTCTGAAGAAGGGTCTCGACCCGAAACGTCGCCTATCTCCTTCGCTCCTTAGATGCTGCTGCACCCGCTGAGTTTCTCCAGCCTTTTGTGTAACCCTCGATTCTCCAGCATCTGCAGTTCCTTCTTTAACACCCATCCCTTCTCTCCAGGGATGCTGCCTGTCCCGCTGAGTTACTCCAGCAATTTGTGTCTATCTTCGATTTAAACCAGCATCTGCTGTTCCTGCCTATACTATGAATATATTTAAGCATGACCTACATTCTGACACAATTAGTCCTAACCATGTCCCTGTACGCTGTGGACGGCTCGATTGTAATCATGTGTTGTCTTTCCGCTGACTGGTTAGCACGCAACGAAAGCTTTTCACTGTACCTCAGTACACGTGACAATAAACTAAACTGAACTGAACTACAAGCCAGATACTGGCTGTTTAAGAAAGAACTGCAGATGCTGGAAAAATGTAAAGAGGAGACAAAAATGCTGGGGAAACTCAGCTGGTGAGGCAGCATCTATGGAGCGAAGGAATAGATGACGTTTCGGGTCGAGACTCGAAACGTCACCTATTCCTTCGCTCCATAGATGCTGCCTCACCTGCTAAGTTTCTCCAGCAGTTATGTCAGCCAGATACTGGCAAATAACTCATTAGGACAGGCAGCATCCCTGGAGAGAAGGAATGGGTGACGTTTCGGGTCGAGACCCTACGTCAGTCTGCAGAAGGGTCTCGACCCGAAACGTCACCCTTTCCTTCTCTCCAGAGATGCTGCCCGTCCCGCTGAGTTACTCCAGCAATTTTGTGTCTGCCTTTGTGGTAAACCAGCATCTGCAGTCCCTTCCTGCACACACTGGGTATTAAAGCACTGGAACCACGGAATCCACCCGCGGCAAGAATCCTCTTTCCAGGATCGTTCCTCCTTTCCCAGCGGGAGATTTTTCCCAGTGGACGTTTTTCCTCCTCCCCGCCCCGGCTCGAAAAAAAAAAAAATCCCAACCGATCTCGTCTTTACGCACAGAAGCGGATGTGAAACATTCCTCTTGGAAGCTGGTAGCAGGGGCTGGAGGAAGGAAGATCGGGCTTCCTACAACACTAGTCCAAATCCGCACAGGCTTTTTATAGGATTTTCCACCAGGAAGTGTGATTGCAAGTTGTTGATCTCTCTCAGATGTGAAGTGGACAGCCAAGTCCATCCTGAGAACCAAGAGTGTGAATCCAGTCCTGCCGTGTCGTAAACACTCTGTGTTTACTCAGATATCATTAACCCTTCCAACTCAGGATATCCGCTATGACTTTAGTGTTTATTCTTCGGGTCAGAGGGGAATCAGTCCCCATTCACAGCGTTTCATCGTATATTGCAATAAACAGGTTGGATTCTCTTCATCAGTTCCTCCCTCCTCAGTCTGAAGACAGGTTTCGGCCCAAAATGTCACCCATTTCTTCTCTCCGGAGATGCTGGTAGACAAAAGTGCTGGAGAAATTTTATTTTAGACAATAGACAATAGACAATAGGTGCAGGAGTAGGCCATTCGGCCCTTCGAGCCAGCAGGTTGAGGGCCTTGTACAGACTTTAGACAATAGACAATAGACAATAGGTGCAGGAGTAGGCCATTCGGCCCTTCGAGCCAGCAGGTTGAGGGCCTTGTACAGACTTTAGACAATAGACAAAAGACAATAGGTGCAGGAGTAGGCCATTCGGCCCTTCGAGCCAGCACCCATTCACTGTGATCATGGTTGATCATCCCCAATCAGTACCCCGTTCCTGCCTTCTCCCCTGACTCCGCTATCTTTAAGAGCCCTATCTAGCTCTCTCTTGAAAGCATCCAGAGAGCCGGCCTCCACCGCCCTCTGAGGCAGCATCTATGGAGCGAAGGAAATAGGCAAGCCTTCTTCATACTCCAGAGATGCAGCCTGTCCCGTTGAGTTACTCCAGCTGTTTGCGTCTATCTTTGCTGCATCTGCAGTTCATTCCAACACATAAATAGAGTTTAGTTTAGTTTATGGATACAGGCTGGAAACAGGGCCTGCCAAGCCCGCAGTGACCAGCGATCCCCGCACACTCGCACTATCCCACAAACTCGGGACAATTGACAATCTTTACCAAAGCCCATTAACCTGCAAATCTTTGGAGGGTGGGAGGAAACTGGAGCACCCGGAGAAAACCCACGCAGGTCACGGGGAGAACGTGCAAACTCTGAACGGATGGCGGCCATAGTCAGGATCGAACCTGGATCTCTGGCGCCGTGAGGTAGCAACTCCACCGCTGTCCCACTGCACTATCGAGCAGCTCCTCGTATTTCACTCGGGCAGCTTTACACCCCAGCGGTATGATTATTACTTCAAGCAACCCTTGCTTTCCCTCTCTCTCTGCCAGTCGCACTCCTAGTTTCATTGTCCTTCTGCTGTGTTTCAACTTGTTATCACCTATTCCACTGCCAACAATGGACCATTGTGGGCTCCACCTTTCATTGATCATCGATGCTGGTTTTGATTTGTCCGTTGCAAACCTTTCGTTCATATGTTCTTCGTACCTTTTCATATCTCTAGTTTCCCACTCCCCTGACTCTCAGTCTGAAGAAGGCCCTCGACCCCAAAACCTCACCCATCCCTTCTCTCCAGAGATGCTGCCTGACCCGCTGAGTTACTCCAGCATTTTGTGTCTATCTTCAGTGTAAGCCAGTATCTGCAGTTCCTTCCTACACTATTTATCTAGGGGCAAGCAGAAAGGGATTTAATTTACGTGAGATTCGTGTGACGTCATTAGAATACCGTGTGGCGACGCATGGTTACGCACGGTGATGTAACCATGCGTCACCACGCGATACACGTGAGATGTCAGGACGCCCGTGTGCGACGCCAATTCGCTAGCGTGCGTACGCGATACGTCACGCAAATGCAGCACGAAATCCTGGAACGCCGCGCGATCCCGCGCTCAGCTCCACACTCCTCCACGCCTCTCCATGCGCCCATCCCGCGCCACCCACACGTTACCCGTGCGCCACAACGCGACGACCACGGTCGCATAAATGGGGGTCACCTCTGCATGTTCTCCAGGAATGCTGCCTGACCCGCTGAGTTACTCCAGCACTTTGTGCCTTTTTTTTGGTAAGCCAGCATCCGCTGTTTCTTGTTTAAGAAAGAACTGCAGATGCTGGAAAAATCGAAGGTAGACAAAAGTGCTGGAGAAACTCAACGGGTGAGGCCGCATCTATGGAGCGAAGGAATAGGTGATGTTTCGGGTCGAGACCCTTCTTCAGATGCTCCTCCTTAGATGCTGCCTCACCCGCTGAGTTTCTCTAGCACTTTTGTCTGCTTTCTGCAGTTATACGTCTTGTTTCGACATATTTGACAACCCATAGGCAGATCAAATACGGAAGAGCCTGCACGCCTTCGGAGTGTGGGAGGAAACCGGAGCCCCCGGAGAAAACCCACGCAGTCTCGGGGAGAACGTGCCAACTCCGTGCGGTCAGCGCCCGTAGTCAGGATGGAACCCGGGACTCTGGCAAGGTGAGGCCGCAACTCTACCGCTGCCGTGAAGCTCTGTTGTGCTCTCGATGTGAGGAGGGGTTTCAATGGAACAAGCAAGACTGAAGACTATCACAGTGTTTATGAAACATTTAAACAGGTACATTCAAGATTCAAGAGAGTTTATTGTTGTGTGTCCCAGATAGGACAATGAAAATCTTGCTTTGCTTCAGCACAAGAGAACATAGTAGGCATGACTACAGAACAGATCAGTGTGTCCATATACCATTATATAAATATATAATGTATAATGGACACACTGATCTGTTCTGTAGTCATGCCTACTATGAGGTCTGCTCGATAGTGCAAAGTGGGACAGCGGTGGAGTTGCTACCTCACGGCGCCAGAGATCCAGGTTCGATCTGACTACGGCCGCCATCCGTTCAAGTTTGTACTTCTCCCCGTGACCTGCGTGGGTTTTCTCCCCGGTGCTCCAGTTTCCTCCCACCCTCCAAAGATTTGCAGGTTAATGGGCTTTGGTAAAGATTGTCAATTGTCCCGAGTTTGTGGGATAGTGCGAGTCGGGGATCGCTGGTCACTGCGGGCTTGGCAGGCCCTGTTTCCAGTGTATCCATAAACTAAACTAAACTCTATTTATGTGTTGAGAACTGCAGATGCAGCAAAGATAACCAAACAGCTGGAGTAACTCAACGGGACAGGCTGCATCTCTGGAGTATGACGAAGGCTTGCCTCTTTCCTTTGCTCCATAGATGCTGCCTCAGAGGGCGGTGGAGGCCGGCTCTCTGGATGCTTTCAAGAGAGAGCTAGTAGGGCTCTTAAAGATACGGAGTCAGGGGAGAAGGCAGGAACGGGGTACTGATTGGGGGATGATACAGCCATGATCACAGTGAATGGGGTGCTGTCTCGAAGGGCCGAATGCCTATTCCTGCACCTATTGTCTTTTGTCTATTGTCTAAAGTTTGTACAAGGCCCTCAACCTGAATAAATAAACAGATAAAGTGCAAATAAACGGATAATGAGCTATTAATGTTCAGAGTTTTGTTTGAGTTGAGTTTAATAGCCTGATGGCTGTGGGGAAGCAGCTATTCCTGAACCTGGACGTTGCAGTCTTCAGCTGGGCAGCGGGAGATGAGTGTGTGGCCAGGGTGGTGTGGGTCCTTGATGATGCTGCCAGCCTTTTTGAGGCAGCGACTGCGACAGATCCCCTCGATGGTACTTGGATAGGACAGGTTTAGAGGGATATGGGCCAAAAGCAGGCAGGCGACACTAGTGTAGATGGGGGCATGTTGGTCGGTGTGGGCAAGTTGGGCCAAAGGTCCTGTTTCCACGCTGTATGACTGTGTGTTTCTGAGACTTTCAGCTGTGATATTTATTGGCAATGTAATGCAGATAAACCACCCCACCTGTGAGCTGATGTGTGGAATTTGATCTCATTCTGCAAGACAGGTCTGTACATGCTCACCTGTGCCAACTTTCTACAGAGGAGAGCTGTGGTTTCAGTTGTAGAGTCAGAGTGATGCAGTGTGGAAACAGGCCCTTCAGCCCACCTTGCCCACACTAGTCCCACCTGCCTACATTTGGCCCATATCCCTCCAAACCTGGTCCTATCCCATTCACCTGTCCTAATTGTTTCTCAAATGTTGGGATAGTCCTTGCCTCAACTACCTCCTCCGGCAGCTCCATTCCATACAGCCAATAGACAATAGACAATAGGCCAATGGGTGCAGGAGTAGGCCATTCGGCCCTTCGAGCCAGCACCGCCATTCAATGTGATCATGGCTGATCATCCCCAATCAGTACCCCGTTCCTGCCTTCTCCCCATATCCCTGACTCCGCTATCTTTAAGAGCCCTGCCTAGCTCTCTCTTGAAAGCATCCAGAGAACCTGCCTCCACCGCCCTCCTGAGGCAGAGAATTCCACACTTAACATAGAAACATAAAAACATAGAAATTAGTGCAGGAGTAGGCCATTCAAGCCCTTCGAGCCCTGCACTGCCATTCAATATGATCATGGCTGATCATCCAACTCAGTATCCCGTACCTGCCTTCTCTCCATACCCTCTGATCCCCATTAGCCACAAGGGCCACATACCAACTCACTCTTAAATATAGCCAATGAACTGGCCTCAAACTACCCTCTGTGGCAGAGAGTTCCAGAGACTCACCACTCTCTGTGTGAAGAAAGTCTTTCTCATCTCGGTCTTAAAGAT
Source organism: Okamejei kenojei (assembly GCA_035221665.1). Classification (NCBI taxonomy): domain Eukaryota; kingdom Metazoa; phylum Chordata; class Chondrichthyes; order Rajiformes; family Rajidae; genus Okamejei; species Okamejei kenojei. The sequence continues at coordinate 9,539,576 of CM069171.1, read as the reverse complement.
TTCCCCCTTATCCTTAAGCTGTGACCCCTTGTCCTGGACTTCCCCAACATCGGGAACAATCTTCACCTGCATCTAGCCTGTCCAACCCCCTTAAGAATTTTGTAAGTTTCTATAAGATCCCCTCTTAAATCTCCTAAATTCCAGAGAGTATAAACCGAGTCTATCCAGTCTTTCTTCATAAGACAGTCCTGACATTCCAGGAATCTGAAGGTCTGGTGAACCTTCTCTGCACTCCCTCTATGGCAATAATGTCCTTCCTCAGATTTGGAGACCAAAACTGCACACGCAATACTCCAGGTGTGGGTCTCACCAAGACCCTGTACAACTGAAGTAGAACCTCCCTGCTCCTGTACTCAAATCCTTTTGCTATGAAAGCTAACATAACCATTCGCTTTTTTCACTGCCTGCTGCACCTGCATGCCTACTTTCAATGACTGGTGTAACCATGAACACCCAGGTCTCGCTGCATCTCCCCTTTTCCTAATCGGCCACCATTTAAATAATAGTCTGCTTTCCTGTTTTTGCCACCAAAGTGGATAACCTCACATTTTATCCACATTATACTGCATCTGCCAAACATTTGCCCACTCACCCAGCCTATCCAAGTCACCTTGCAGTCTCCTAGCATCCTCCTCACAGCGAACACTGCCCCCCAGCTTAGTGTCATCGCAAACTTGGAGATATTGCCTTCAATTCCCTCATCCAGATCATTAATAATATTGTAAAATACTGGGGTCCCCAGCACTGAGCCCTCGGTACCCCCACTAGTTACTAACTGGCCTGCCATTGTGAAAAGGACCCGTTTACTCCTACTCTTTGCTTCCTGTTTGCCAGCCAGTTCTCTATCCACATCAATACTGAACCCCTAATACCGTATGCTTTAAGTTTGTATACTAATCTCTTATGTGGGAGACCTTGTCGAAAGCCTTCTGGAAGTCCAGATATACCACATCCACTGGTTTCTCCCTTATCCACGGCTACTAGTTACATCCTCGAAAAATTCCACAAGATTCGTCAGACATGATTTACCTTTTGTAAATCCATGCTGACTTTGTCCAAT
>CM069171.1:9508516-9533516 GCA_035221665.1 Okamejei kenojei | reverse complement strand
ATCTCTGGACAGAGTGAATGGGTGACGTTTCGGGTCGAGACCCTTCTTCAGCCTGATGCCTCACATAGATAAGGAAGTGTACAGATAAGGAAGAGCAAGGTGTGAAAACAGGACAAAGAGAATGGAGATCACGCAACATGTAGACTAGATCATGGTTAGCTAGGAAAAGTTAACATTTCGGGTCGGGACCCTTCTTCAGATAGAGTTGTGGGGGACGTCCAACGGAACACTTGGAACGCCGGGATCAGTGGGTTCAGGATGAGCGGGAGGATGCAGGTGGCGATGTGGAAATTCAACAGAAATTCCCAACTTAACAGGCATCCGATCCACTCGCCCTCGAGCTTCCATGAACGAGGGAATTAGTCGGCAGAAACTTCCTTGTTGAGCCAGTGTTTACAAAGCCTATTTTCCAAGAAAGGCGAGATGCAGGAAAATGATCTCATTACAGGCACTGGAAATCTGCAATGAAAGCAGAGAAGTGCTGGAGGCACATATAACAGCGGGCCTGGCACGGCAGCTGCTGCCAGGCCTGCTGAGTAGTTTTGCTTAGTTTAACGATTCAGCATGGAAACAGGCCCTTCAGCCCATCGAGTCCATGCCGACATCGGTCACCCGTTCGCACCAGTTCTATGCTATCCCACTTTCTCATCCCCTCCCTACACACTAGGGCCACATTTAGAGAGGGCAATTAATCTACAAACTATTGTGTCTTTTGGGGTATGGGAGGAAACCAGAGCACCCGGAGAAAGCCTACATGGTCAAGGGGAGAACATGCAAACTCCACACAGACAGCAGCCGTGGTCAGGATCGAACCAGGGTCTGGAGCTGGCCCTGATCTTTTCTCACCTTGAACGCTTCACCCCCCCCCCCCCCCCAAACTCACCCCCTCTCTCAACCCCCCCCTTACTCTCAGTCTGAAGAAGGGTCTCCACCCAGAAACGTCACCCATCCTCTTTCTCCGGAGATGCTGCCTGACCCGCTGAGTTACTGCGGTACTTTGTATCTCTATAGAAACATAGAAAATAGGTGCAGGAGGAGGCCATTCGGCCCTTCGAGCCAGCACCGCCATTCATTGTGATCATGGCTGATCGTCCCCAATCAATAACCCGTGCCTGCCTTCTCCCCATATCCCTTGACTCCACCGGCCCCTAGAGCTCTATCCAACTCTCTCTTAAATCCATCCAGTGATTTGGCCTCCACTGCCCTCTGTGGCAGGGAATTCCACAAATTCACAACTCTCTGGGTGAAAAAGTTTTTTCTCACCTCAGTCTTAAATGGCCTCCCCTTTATTCTGAGACTGTGGCCCCTGGTTCTGGACTCGCCCAACATTGGGAACATTTTTCCTGCATCTACCTTTGGCTATCTTTCTTTGGCAATCTATCTTTGGCATAAACAGGCATCTGCAGATTAGTGATGTTTTGTTTAGAGATACAGCGCGGAAACAGGCCCTTCGGCCCACCGAGTCCATACTGACCAGCAGTCCCCACACTTTAACACTATCCTACACACACTGGAGACAATTTTCACAGACACCAAGCCATTTAACCGACATACCTGTACGTCCTTGGAGTGTGGGAGGAAACCGAAGATCTCGGAGGAAACCCACACGGTCACAGGGAGAACGTACAAACTCCGTGCAGACAGCACCCAGAGCCGGGATCGAACCTGGATCTCCGACTACTGCTGCGCCACCGTGACCACTCACTACATCCTATAACATTTCTGCATCCTCTCTCGCTGACCGCCCGGCTGAGATGCAAGTGGCCTGACCGTTCCCATGCAGCCAGCCCGTCAGACAATGACGTGGGAAGGGTTAACGTTTAGACAGGTCGGAGAGGGGAGGGGGTGAAGGAAATGTTAGGATTTTCACGGCAGCCTTTACAACGGTAGATTCCTTCCTTCTGCACTGTGTTCCTCCTTGTGCTCATTTTCCCCACAGAAAATTCAGGGATGAAGCACAGACAACATCACGGATGTAATGCCTGAGGCTCCGTAAGGCGCTGGTCAGGCCGCGATTGGGATATTGTGATCCATTTTGGGCCCCGTATCTGAGGAAGGATGTGCCGGCTCTGGTGAGGGTCCACAGGAGGTTTACAAGAATGATCCCAGGAATGAGCGGGTTAATATATGATGAGCGTTTGGCGGCACTGGGCCTGTACTCGCTGGAGTTTAGAAGAATGAGGGGGGATCATATTGAAACGTACAGAATTGTGAAAGGCCTGGATAGAGTGGATGTGGAGAGGATGTTTCCACTAGTGGGAGAGTCTAGGATTAGAGGTCACAGCCTCAGAATTAAAGGACGTTGTTTTAGGAAGGAGATGAGGAGGAATTTCTTTAGTCGGAGGGCGGTGAATCTGTGGAAGTATTCGCCACAGAAGGCTGTGGAGGCCAAGTCAGTGGATATTTTTAAGGCAGAGATAGATAGATTCTTGATTAGTACGGGTGTCAGGGGTTATGGGGAGAAGGCAGGAGAATGGGATTAGGAGGGAGAGATAGATCAGCCACGATTGAATGGCGGAGAAGACTTGATGGGCCGAATGGCCTAATTCTACTCATTGAGACCTTATGACTGTTAGATGTAAAACCCTGCAAACTTCCCCAATTGAGGAATATTCCTGATCTGGGCCGAGATATCCCGGGGCTGCCGGTATTCCAATGGCTGGTGTTTTTGATGGCGTCATGTAAGCTCGCAATGGAACGCTGACTAGACACGAAAAGCTGGAATAGCTCAGCCGGTCATAGGTGACGTTTCGGGTCGAGACCCTTCTTCAGACTGAGAGTCAAGGGAAAGGGAAACGTGAGGTATAGATGGTGATGTAGAGAGATATGGAACTAGTGAATGAAAGATATGCAAAAAAGTAACGATGATAAAGGCAACAGGCCACTGTTGGCTGTGGGCGAGGTGAAAATGAGTTAAGGGCCTGTCCCACTTGCATGCGATCGCGTGCGTTTGGCGTGACCATCTGGAAGCGGAGATCACGCTAAGTGTGCGCTAAGTTCGCGCGTAACGTCATTTACGCATATAAATCAAATCAGCAGGGCAGGAGGTGGGCCGACTGAATTTGGGCGTCGCACGGCGTCGGGAGGTGACATCATCACGCAATGCCATGCGCCAGGCGTCTGCCGTCAAGACCCTGCGTACGACCGCAATGCGCCTGCATGCGCACGTGGGCCGACAGGCCGTTGACGCGCGAAGATTTCGGTCACTGCAGGAATTTCGGAGCCCCGCGCGATTTTCGGGACCAGCCCCGCACAACTCCATACCCCTCCGCCCTTCTAAGTGGGACCGGCCCCGCGCGGCCATACGGTGCCCGCACGCCTCAAGCGACCATGAGGTTGCGTAATTTGCAAGCAAAGGTCGCGTAAGTGGGACAGGCCCTTAACAGACAATGAGAGTCAACTGGATGACATTGAAACCAGTTCGACAAGTACAGTAGGATAGGTATGGAGAGAGATTACTTGAAGTCAGAGAAATCAATATTCATACCACTGGGTTGTAATATATATCTCTATAGTCACCTCTATATCACAGTCTCACGATAGACACAAAATGCTGGAGTAACTCAGCAGGACAGGCAGCATCTCTGGAGAGAAGGAATGGGTGATGTTTATGGGACTTCAGGTCTGAAGAAGGGTCTCGACCCGGAACGTCACTCATTCCTTCTCTCCAGAGATGCTGCCTGTCCTGCTGAGTTACTCCAGCATTTTGTGTCTTTCTTCGGCTTCAACCAGCATCTGCATTTCCTTCCTACACGGGAAGGAAACATTGAAACATAGAAAATAGCAGGAGTAGGCCATTCGGCCCTTCGAGCCAGAACTGCCATTCAATATGATCACGGCTGATCATCCAAAATCAGTATCCAGTTCCAGCTTTCTCCCCATATCCCTTGATTCCGTTAGCCCTAAGAGCTAAATCTAACTCTCTCTTGAAAACATCCAGTGAATTGGCCTCCACTGCCTTCTGTGGCAGAGAATTCCACAGATTCACAACTCTCTGGGTGAAAAAGTTTTTCCTCATCTCAGTCCTAAATGGCCAACCCCTTATTCTTAAACTGTGACCCCCACCTGGTTCTGGACTCCCCCAACATCAGTAGCATTTCTCCTGCATCTAGCCTACATCTACAGTCTGTATGCAGTCTACATCTGCTAATGCTCTGCATGGTGGGGTAATAAAACACTAATCCTGGCTTGTCCGCCCTCCTTAGGGAAAGGGATTGTGACAGGTTTGTACGAGGCCCCAGCGACTCAGTTCCAGCCAAAGTAATTAACCCCACAACCCCAGCCTCTCTGTTATCTCTACTGAAATTCCTTCATTGTGGCTTATTATTAACGTGCCAGCAATAACTAACGGCGGTAAGACTGCCGCGAATGGTGGGGACCGCGGGAGGCAGACGTTCATCATCTCTGGCATTTTGCTGGGGTCAATAAATGCCGGGAGACCTCTTTACACGCCCGGCACGCAGACACCACCATTTTCCCAGGGTTGGAATATCAAAGACTCGAGGAGCATGGGTGGCTTTTAAGTTGAGAGGGGCGCATTTTAAAGGAGATGCGCGGGGCAGGTTTTTGTCCGAAGGGGCTGTCCCACTGTATGAGGTCATTCAAGAGCTCTCCCGAGTTAAAAAAAAAAATCAAACTCGCGGTAAGCACATAGATTGTACGTCGCGGGTACGTTGGAGCTCGGGGACGTCTCGTAGCGGCTTGTAACGCTAACGGCAGGTACTCGGGAAACGCGGTAAGCTCGGGAAGACGCGTGAAGATTTTTCAACGTGTTGAAAAATGTCCTCGAGAGCCCCGAGTACCGGCGAGCGGCCATTACCGTAAATCTCCGAGTTCGAATCAGGGGACATTCGGGAGAACTCTTGGATTAACTTGTACAGTGGGACAGCCCCTTAACGCGGGGAGGGGTGGGTGCCCGGAGCGCGCTGCCAGGGGCGATGTGTGAAGCAAACACAGATTCGCAGTGACTTTGGGGAGATGGAGTGCGTGCAGGCAGTAGTGGAAGTTTAAGCGATAAGTTACAATAGTTTAGCTTAGAGACACAGCGTAAAAACAGGCCCTTCAGCCCACTGGGTCTGCGCAGACCAGCGACACATTAACACTATCCTACACACACAATTTTTACATTTACACCAAGCCAATTAACCTACAAACCTGTACGCATTTGGAGTGTGGGAGGAAACCGGAGATCTCGGAGAAAACCCACGCTGGTCACGGGGAGAACGTGCAAACTCCGTGCAGGCAGAGCCCGCCGTCGGGATCGAACCGGCGTCTGTGGCGGCAACTCTACCGCTGCGCCGCCGTGCTGATGTTCGAGACAGATGTTGCGGGTCGAATGGCCTGTTTCCATGCTGTACTGAGCTATGTGTATAATAGCGGTGATGTGGAGAGTAGACAAAAATGCTGGAGAAACTCAGCGGGTGCGGCAGCATCTATGGAGCGAAGGAAATAGGCAACGTTTCGGGCCGAAACCCGGAAGGGTTTCGTCCCGAAACGTTGCCTATTTCCTTCAGGGTTTCGTCCCGAAACGTTGCTTATTTCCTTCAGGGTTTCGTCCCGAAACATTGCCTATTTCCTTCAGGGTTTCGATCCTGACTACGGGTGCTGTCTGTACGGGGTTTGTACCTGCGTGGGTTTTCTCTGGGATCCGCGATTTTCCTCCGAATCTTGAAAGACGTACAGGTTTGTAGGTTAACTGGCTTGGTGTAAATGTGAGCTGTACCTTCTACGGAGTTTGTCTTGACATCTTGCTCGGCTCGGACATTGCGGGCTGAAGGGCCTCTTTTTTGTGCTGTAATGTTCTGTGTCTAGTTTAGTTTAGCTTAGAGTTACACTATGGAAACAGGCCCTTCGGCCCACCGAGTCCCTTCCGACCAACGCACACTAGTTCTATCCTACACGCACTAGGGACAAATTTCAGAAGCCAATTAACCTACAAACCTGCACGTTTTTGGAGTGTGGGAGGAAACCGGTGCACCCGGAGAAAGCCCTCGCAGGTCACGGGGAGAACGTACAAACTCCGTACAGACAGCACCCATAGTCAGGATCGAACCGGGGTCTCTGGCGCTGTGAGGCGGCAGCTCCACCATGCGCCGGTCTCCTCTGCCTGCCCTGCCATTCCCTGCGTATCCATGGATCACGCTGTATCTAAAGAGAGAGCTAGATAGGGCTCGTAGAGATAGGGGAGTCAGGGGATATGGGGAGAAGGCAGGATTGGGGATGATCAGCCATGATCACATTGAATGGCGGTCCCGGCTCGAAGGGCCGAATGGCCTACTCCTGCACCTATTGTCTACTGTCTATAGTAAAGTCTAAAGTCAAGGGTCCAGTATTGGGTTAAGATATTGGTCAACTAAATATAGACCAAACTGCTGGAGAAACTCAGCGGGTGCGGCAGCATCTATGGAGCTAAGGAAATAGGCAACGTTTCGGGACGAAACCCTGAAGGGAATAGGCAACGTTTCGGGACAAAACCCTGAAGGAAATAGGCAACGTTTCGGGACGAAACCCGGAAGGGTTTCGGGCCGAAACGTTGCCTATTTCCTTCGCTCCATAGATGCTGCCTCACCCGCTGAGTTTCTCCAGCATTTTGGTCTACCTCCCATTTTCCAGCATCTGCAGTTCCTTCTTAAACACGGACAACTAAATATATTCAGATACAGGAAACAGGAGCGTAGAAAATTGGGATTGAGAGGGCAAATTCTTTAATGAAGGAGCTAACTGATGCAGATCTTTGCAACAAGTATAGTCTGTGACAGGGTCAGGTCTTCCCGCTCTGTGGTGTGAGACTGCCACACTGGTCTTCAATCAGTAACTAGCCTGAGAAGGGAGCACAGGTGGTGGGGAGGTATCAGGTTTTATTGCCAGGGCCTGCTCGCCCTGGGAAATGGCAGGACTGGTGAATGTACAAGCTGGTGAGAGCAGTCACCCCTTTAATAACTCGCCCGGGACTGTGAAGGTGGCCAGACCCTCTGTCCCACTGTGTGAACAAGGGGATCACCCTCTGTGGAGGCATTTGTGGCCGTTTGCTGTTTGGTCCGGCACAAGGACCCGCACACACTGTGCTGCGTCCAACCATCTGTCTGCCTCCACGGGTTTGGGCGGCAGCGTTAGACTTGCCGCCTCACAGCGCCAGAGATCCCGGGTTCGATCCTGACTACGGGTGCTGTCTGTATGGAGTTTGTACGTTCTCCCCGTGACCTATGTGGGTTTTCTCCGAGATCTTAAATTTTCCCCTCCGAATCTTGAAAGACGTACAGGTTTGTAGGTTAACTGGCTTGGTGTAAATGTGAGCTGTACCTTCTACGGAGTTTGTCTTGACATCTTGTTCGGCACGGACAATGCGGGCCGAAGGGCCTGTTTTTGTGTTGTAATGTTCTGTGTCTAGTTTAGTTTAGCTTAGAGTTACAGTATGGAAACAGGCCCTTCGGCCCACCGAGTCCCTTCCAACCAACGCACACTAGTTCTACCCTACACACACTAGGGACAATTTACAGAAACCAATTAACCTACAAACCTGCACGTTTTTGGAATGTGGGTTCGATCCTGACCACGGGAGCTGCCTGTACGGAGTTTGTACTTTCCTCCCCGGGACCAGGTGGGTTTTCTCCGGGTGCTCTGGTTTCCTTCCATATTCCAGAGACATGCAGATTTATAGATAAAGTTCAGTTCGGTTTTATTTGTCATATGTAAGTTAACACAGGGTCCAGGGTACAATGCAATGTGTTTGACAAGACAACGGGTCACCTCAGCAATGATATTACAATGATAATTTTTTTTTTTTTTTTTTTTAAATGATAAAATTAAGGTAAAAAAAAAGATAAAATTGACAATAATAAATAAAATAATCAACATGTATGATGTGTTTGTGAGTTCAGAATCCTGATGGCATGATGATAAAAACTGTTCCTAAGTCTGGTTAATTAGCCTCTGTAAATTTTCCCTGGTGTGTGTAGGCCTACACCAACCTGCGGCCTACACCAACCTGAAGCCTCGGTCGCCGGTGGGGAGGCACCGTTTCAGGACTAACCTGGACTTTTACCTCGTCTACTCACCTGGACGCCCGCAGCGGCCACTGCGGAGGGTTGGGGTCCCGACCACGGGGGAAAATGGAGGAGGACTGGCCAAACTTTGTGCCTTCCACCACAGTGATGAATGCTGCGGTGGATGTTTGTGTTACATTTTTCATTGTGTTTTTGGGTGTTCTTTTTTCATTCCGGAAGTGGCGGCGCTGCCTTGCAGCTGCGGCTCATCTGCAGTCCGTTTGTCTTTTCTGTTTTTGGTTTTCTTCTGTCCCGTTTTTACAGGTTATTTCAGTTTATTTAGTTGTGTATGTGTGTGGGGGGGGGGGGGTTGGAACATGGTTTTTGACTCTTCCTTCGGGGGGGGGGGGGAGGGGGATGCGACCTTTCCTGCCGTCTCCCTCATCTCCGTGTCGGCCTGCGCTGAGGCCTATCGCGGAGCTGGCGGCCTCCGACTGCGAGCGACCTTCAGGCTGCGGAGGCAGAGCCAGGACTCACCAACGCGAGGCTGGCCGACTTCGGGGCTGTGGTTGCGGTGCGACCCGACTTTGGAGCCTCGGAGGCTTGGCCGCGGGACGACACCATCGGGAGCTCGAGTTCTGTTTTCCGAAGCTCCCGCGACTACAGCTGCGCCCGCTGGACTGGAGGGCGGCAGCTTCGACTGCCCCGGGCCGCGGAGTCTGAACCGGCCCGTTTGCGGAGCACGGACTCAGCCGCGGGACGTACCTACCATCACCCGGCAGGGCCACAACATCGGAGGCCTGGATCGCCTCAGTGTAGAGGGAGAGCAAGGAGGGAAGAGACAATGACTTTGGGACTTAAACTGTGTTGAGTGTTTTGTTATTTATTCTATGTTATGACCTCCTCCGGCAGCTCATTCCATACAGCCAATAGACAATAGACAACAGACAATAGGTGCAGGAGTAGGCCATTCGGCCCTTCGAACCATCACTGCCATTCAATGTGATCATGGCTGATCATCCCCAATCAGTACCCCGTTCCTGCCTTCTCCCCATATCCCCTGACTCCGCTATTTTTAAGAGCCCTATCTGGCTCTCTCTTGAAAGCATCCAGAGAACCGGCCTCCACCGCCCTCTGAGGCAGAGAATTCCACAGACTCACCACTCACCACCACCCAGGTCACCGATACACTTGCAGGGATCAGTTGGTCAGCACAGGCTGGGTGGGCTGAAGGGTCTATTTCCACTCTGTATCTCGAAACTAACCCAAACCAAACTAATCTAAACTAAATGAAACTGAACTAAACTAAACTAGATTGAACTAAACTGAACTATCCTGCTATCCTGTTATCGTGCAGGCACAGTTATCCTAACATAGAAACATAGAAAATAGGAGCAGGAGGAGGCCATTCGGCCCTTCGAGCCAGCACCGCCATTCATTGTGATCATGGCTGATCGTCCCCTATCATTAACCCGTGCCTGCCTTCTCCCCATATCCCTTGACTCCACTGGCCCCTAGAGCTCTATCTAACTCTCTCTTAAAACCTGCAGCGGTTCGATATTTGGTCGGAGTTCTAGTATGTGCAGTCTCTTGTGTCCCCAGTGTTTAAGAAGGAACTGCAGATGCTGGAAAATCGAAGGTAGACAAAAGTGCTGGAGAAACTCAGCGGGTGCAGCAGCATCTATGGAGCTCCATAGATGCTGCTGCACCCGTTGAGTTTCTCCAGCACTTTTGTCTATCGTCTTGTGTCCCCAGCGCTGGATCAACGCCAGACTTCAGACACGGGGTAATGATACGTTTCCCACATTGGAACAGTCTGTGTTGATGTCTTGTTGGGCTGCAGAGAGCGGCTGGGCCAGACATCAGTATCTGGTTGCAAAAGGCTGCAAAAAGTAGTAAACACTGCCCAGTCCATCATCGGCTCTTGACCTCCCCACCATCGAGGGGATCTATCGCAGTCGCTGCCTCAAAAAGGCTGGCAGCATCATCAAGGACCCACACCATCCTGGCCACACACTCATCTCCCCGCTGCCTTCAGGTAGAAGGTACAGGAGTCTGGAGACTGCAACGACCAGGTTCAGGAACAGCTGGTTCCCCACAGCCATCAGGCTATTAAACTCAACTCAAACAAAACTCTGATCTATAACAGCCTTTTGCACTTTATCTGTGTGTTTATGTGTGTTTATATATATATATATATATATATATATTCTATGGTATATGGACACACTGATCTGATCTGTATTTTTGCTTACAATTTGCTTACAGCAAGCAAGAATGTCATTGTCCTATCTGGGACACATGACAATAAACTCTCCTGGCTTGACTTGTCGAAACTAAGAACTGTTTGGAGTTTGCACGTTCTCCCCGTCTGAAGAAGGGTCTCGACCCGAAACGTCGCCTATCTCCTTCGCTCCTTAGATGCTGCTGCACCCGCTGAGTTTCTCCAGCCTGTTGTGTAACCCTCCCCCGTGACCCGCGTGGGTTTTCTCCGGGAGCTCCGGTTTCCTCCCACACTCCGAAGACGTGCGGGCTCGCAGGTTAAGCGGCTTGGGTAACAAAATTGTGTGTGTGGGATGGCGCCAGTGTGCGGGGTGACCGGTGGTCCGCACGGACTCGGTGGGCCGAAGGCGCTGTCTCCGCGCTGTATAGAACCATCCTGTGGGCGCATGAGAAGAGCATCAGGTCCCTTTGATTGAATGTCCATTCCTCTGTGTTGCTTCACCCCCCCCCCCCCCACCCCCCTTCAGAAAATGCCCGCTGTTTTTGTCAGGCATCGAGATTCCTGTCAACAAGGGTCTGAAGAAGGGTCTCGACCCGAAACGTCGCCTATCTCCTTCGCTCCTTAGATGCTGCTGCACCCGCTGAGTTTCTCCAGCTTTTTGTGTACCCTCGATTCTCCAGCATCTGCAGTTCCTTCTTTAAAAAATTCCTGTCAACATTGCCGGCTAGAGACTACTGCAATCCTTCACTATTCTGATTAAATCTCCAATAAACACCGTGACGTCAGGGCTTCTTGTGTAAACAAACCATTCCAGTCAGCCACCACAATCAAACTAGGCTGGAAATGGACGGTATACAGCAGCCAAGCCAAACCCTGCACTAACCCCGCAGGCAGTAACATGCCAGACACCCAAATACAAACAGAAAATGCTCAGTGGGTCGGGCAGCAGCTGTGGCAAGAAACATTGAAACATGGAAACTAGGTGCAGGAGTGGCCATTCAGCCCTTCGAGCCAGCTGATCATGGCTGATCATCCAAAATCAGTACCCCGTTCCTGCTTTCTCCCCATATCCCTTGATTCCCCATATCCCTGAGCTAAATCTCTTGAATACATCCAGTGAATTGGAGGGTACACAAAAGGCTGGAGAAACTCAGCGGGTGCAGCAGCATCTAAGGAGCGAAGGAGATAGGCGACGTTTCGGGTCGAGACCCTTCTTCAGACTGGTCAGGGATCAGGGAAACGAGAGATATAGACGGTGATGTGGAGAGATAAAGAACAATGAATGAAAGATATGCAAAAAAGTATCGATGATAAAGGGAACAAGCCATTGTAAGCTGTTTGTGGTGTGAAAATGAGAAGCTGGTGCGACTAGGGTGGGGGAGGGAGATAGAGAGAGAGGGAATGCCAGGGCCCGAGGGCTGAGGGAGAGGTGGGAAGGGGAGGAGACAGCAAGGGTTAACAGAATTGAGAAAATTCAATCTTCAAGACCAGAGGATGCAGACTCCCCAAGCGGAATATGAGGTGCTGTTCCTCCAACTTGCGGTGTTGCTCACTCTGGCCGTGGAGGAGGCCCTGGACCGAGAGGTCAGATACGGAATGGGAGGGGGAGTCCAGTGAATTGGTCTCCACTACCTTCTGTGGCAGATAATTCCACAGATTCACAACTCTCTGGGTGAAAAACCTTTTCCTCAGCTCAGTCCTAAATGGCCTACCTTTTCCTTAGCTGTGACACTGCTCCCCCCCCCCCCCCCAAACAATGGGAACATTTTTCCTGCATCTAGTCTGTCCAATCCTTTAAGAATTTTATATGTTTCTGTAAGATCCCCTCTCATTCTTCTAAATGTCAGTGAATATAATCCCAGTCAATTCTTTCGACCCTAAACGACTCCCATTCCTTCTCTCCAGAGATGCTGCCTGTCCCACTGAGTTACTCCAGGATTTTGTGTCCATCTTTGGTGTAAACCAGCGTACTCAGTTCCTTCCTTCATATTGAACCTGTCCTACATCACTCTCCACTCTGCTTTAGAAACATAGAAACATAGAAAATAGGTGCAGGAGGAGGCCATTCGGCCCTTCGAGCCAGCACCGCCATTCATTGTGATCATGGCTGATCATCCCCAATCAATAACCCGTGCCTGCCTTCTCCCCATATCCCTTGACTCCACTAGCCCCTACAGCTCTATCTAACTCCCTCTTAAATCCATCCAGTGATTTGGCCTCCACTGCCCTCTGTGGCAGGGAATTCCATAAATTCACAACTCTCTGGGTAAAGGTTTTTCTTCCCCTCAGTCTTAAATGACCTCCCCTTTATTCTAAGACTGTGGCCCCTGGTTCTGGACTCGCCCAACATTGGGAACATTTTTCCTGCATCTAGCTTGTCCAGTCCTTTAATAATTTTATATGTTTCTATAAGATCCCCCTCATCCTTCTAAACTCCAGTGAATACAAGCCTAGTCTTTTCAATCTTTCCTCATCTGACAGTCCCGCCATCCCAGGGATCAATCTGGTGAACCTACGCTGCACTGCCTCAATCACAAGGATGTCCTTCCTCAAATTAGGAGACCAAAACTGTACACAACACTCCAGATGTGGTCTCACCAGAGCCCTATACAACTGCAGAAGAACTTTGAGCGTGTTTAAACTGGGGAGTATTTTTATCTTAAGATCATAAGTGATAGGAGCAGAATTAGACCATTCGGCCCATCGAGCCTACTCCGCCATTTTATTCATGGTTGATCTATCTCTCCCGCCTAACCCCATTCTCCTGACTTCTCCCCGTAACCCCTGACACCCGTACCAAACAAAAATCTATCTATCTCAATCTCTGCCTTAAAAATATTCAGTAAGTACGGGCTTGGCTCCACGGCCTTCAGTGGCAAAAAAATTCCACAGATTCACCACCCTCTGACAAAAGACAGCTTTCACTACTGCAACCAATCAAACCTGTGTTCGGGGATCAATGGTTGGTACGGACTTGGTGGGCCGAAGGGCCTGTTTCCACGCAGTGTCTTTAAAACTGTCTCCAAAACCCCCATTGCTCTTTTCCCTGTGTGTGTGGAGTTTGTCCGTTCTCCCCGTGACCACGTGGGTTTTCTCCGGGTGCTCCGGTTTCCTCCCACATCCCACAGAGGTACAGGTTTTGTAGCTTAATAGGGCCCTCTGTAAATTGCCCCTAGTGCGTAGTGAGTGGATTTGAATGCGGGATAGCATAGAACTAGCGCAAACGGGGGATGAATTGTGAGTGTGGACTCGGTGGGCCAAAGGGCCTGTTTCCACGCTGTATCTCTAAAACCCCAATTGTTCTCATCCCGAGTACATTAACATCCCTGTCGTTTAAACTCCGTGCAGACAGCACCCGAGGTCAGGATCGAACCCGGGTCTCCGGCACGGAAAGGCCGCTACACTACAGCTGCGCCATCGTGCCAGCACTGTGGGATGTTAGTGTACTCGGAATCAGAGAAAGTGTGCTTTTAGAGATGGTTTTAGAGATACAGCGTGGAAACAGGCCCTTCGGCCTACCGAATCTGGGCCGACCAGTGATCCCACTCACTGGCTTGGTTGCAGGTTTCAGCAGAGGCAGGGACTGTCTTTAGTCAGAGGGCGGTGAATCTGTGGGATTCTTTGCCACAGAAGGCTGTGGAGGCCAAGTCAGTGGATATTTTTAAGACAGAGGTAGATAGATTCTCGATCTTTGCCTATCTCCTTCGCTCCATAGATGCCGCTGCACCCGCTGAGTTTCTCCAGCATTTTGTGTACCCTCGATTCTCCAGCATCTGCAGTTCCTTCTTTAACAGATTGTTGATCAGTACGGGTGTCAGGGGTTATGGGGGAGAAGGCAAGAGAATTGGGTCATGTTTGGGGGCTGATGTTGGGGGAGTCCAGAACCTGGGGACCACAGTTTAAGAATAAGGAGTGAGCCATTTAGAACGGAGACGAGGAAACACTTTTTCACACAGAGAGTGGTGAGTCTGTGGAATTCTCTGCCTCAGGGGGCGGTGGAGGCCGGTTCTCAAGAGAGAGCTAGATAGGGCTCTTAAAAATAGCGGAGTCAGGGGATATGGGGAGAAGGCAGAAACGGGGTACTGATTGGAGATGATCAGCCATGATCACATTGAATGGCGGTGCTGGCTCGAAGGGCTGAATGGCCTACTCCCGCACCTATTGTCTATTGTCTATTGTCTATAATAGGGTGAGGATGGAGAGATAGGTCAGCCATGATTGAAAGGCAGAGTAGACTGGATGGAGTATTGGCCGCGACCACAGCTCGGCCTGCAGGCCCAGCGGTAAACTTCCTCGCTCTGGCCCCAGAGTTTGTGAGCTGCATCAAAACAGGATGCAGATTGAAAAATATCAATCAGGAGTCGCTTAAGGCAAGCACATGATTAAAAAAAAAAACACGCAACAGTCTTGGCTCGTGAGCAGAGAGAGCGAGAGAGTAAATACTCCACACATTGCATAGCAGCAGGCATTTTAACCCAGTCTCTGACTGTGAGGACCAAGAACACGAGCGGCCATTTTGATCAACTTTGGATTTCTCATCAACATTCACTCTCTGATATATTTGAATAAAAGCAACCCCTGCATTTACCTCGCACTTTTTCTATCTACAGAACACTTCACAACCTACAAAACGCTTTTCCGGTGCAGTTTTCGCAGGATGCAGTTACTGTTAGTTTTAGCTTAGTTTAGAGATACAGCACGGAAACAGGCCCTTTGGCCCACTCAGTCCGCGCCGACCAGCGATCCCCGCACACTGGCCCTATCCAGCACACACTCGGGACTGTTTACAATATTTACTGAAGCCAACTAGCTTTGAAACCAGAGCTCCCGGAGAAAAGTCACGGGGAAAGCATGCAAACTCCGTACAGACAGCACCCATAGGCAGGATTGAACCCAGGTCTCTGCTGCTATAAGGCAGCAACTCTACCGCTGCGCCACCGTGCCACCCTTAATTAGGTGCCAAATACAATAGAGGCTTTAACAGGCTTTTGGATCGGAATATGGATAAGCAAGGTATAGAGAGATAGGGATTATGCTCAAATAGATAAGAGATGAGCATGGTATCATATTCAGCATGGACATTATGGGCCGAAGGGCCTGTTCTTGTGCTGGGCATGTCCTATGCTCTTTGTCCTCCGTTCTAAAAGGAACAGCAGATGCTGGAACCCCGGGCAAAACACAAAGTGCTGGATTAACTCAGCGGGTCAGGCAGCATCTGTGGATGAAATGGACCGGCAGCATTTTGGGTCAGAACTTTTCTTCAGACTGACAACCCGTCTGACCATTCCCTCCGTAGATGCTGCCTGACCTGTTGAATCGTCATCACAAATAGAAAATTAGAATGATGGAACTAAAGGCAGAAAATACTGCAGATACTCCCCGTGACGGGTGCTGTCTGCGTGGGGTTTACACGTTCTCCCTGCGACCTCGTGGGTTTTCTCCGGGTGCTCCGGTTTCCTCCCACATCCCAAAGACGTGCGGGTTTGTAGGTTAATCGGCCCTCTGTAATTGGCCCATGTATGTAGGGGGTCATAGATTGATGCAGTGTGGAAACAGGCCCTTCAGCCCAACCTGCCCACACCGGCCAACATGTCCCATCTACACTAGTCCCACCTGCCTGTGCTTGGCCCATATCCCTCCAAACCGGTTCTATCCATGTACCTGTCTAACTGTTTCTTAAATGTTGGGATAGTCCCAGCCTCAACTACCTCCTCTGGCAGCTCGTTCCATACACCCACCACCTGAGAAAGTTACCCCACCTTGAACCTATGTCCTCTGGTCCTCGATTCCCCTACTCTGGGCAAGACACTCTGGGCATCGACCCGATCTATTCCTCTCATGCTTTTACGAGTGAATGAGTGAGTGGGATAACACAGGGACATCCCGGGATAACCCACGTGGTCTCAGGAAGATCGTGCGAGCTCCACACTGACAGCACCAATGTTAACCCACTCCCTCATCCACTCCCTCCACACAAGGGCCAATTAACCTTCAGACCCCGTACGCCTTTGGAATGTGGGAGAAAACCGGAGAAAACCCGCATAGACGCAAGGGGAACGTACAAACTCCGCACAGACAGCACCCGCATTGGAGATTGCACCCACTAGCTCTGGCGTAATGGCTCTACCCGCTGTACCCGAGTGTCTCCAAGGTTGTCTGCAGCTTATGTGCCAACTCATCTCAAACTGTGTAGGATGGAACTGCAGATGCTGGCTTATTCAGAGCTCCCCTCTCCCATCATAGATGAGGCCCTCACTTGTGTCTCCTCGGTACCCCACAGCTCTGCCCTTGCTCCCCCTCCCCCCCCCCCCCCCAGTCGCAACAGGGACAGAGTCCTCCTTGTCCTCACCTTCCACCCCATCAGCCGTCGCATACAGCATGCAATCCTCCGACATTCTCGCCACCTCCAACGGGATCCCACCACCGGCCACATCTTCCCATCCCCACCCCTTTCCGCCTTCCGCAGAGACCGTTCCCTCCACAACTCCCTGGTTAACTCGTCCCTTCCCACCCAAGCCGCCCCCTCCCCAGGTACAACCGCAGGAGATGCAACACCTGTCCCTATACCTCCCCCCCTCCACTGTCCAGGGACCCTGACAGTGAGGCAGAGGTTCACTTGCACCTCCTCCAACCTCCGCTGTTCCAGGTGTGGACTCAGAGGGCGGTGGAGGCCGGTTCTCTGGATGCTTTCAAGAGAGAGCTAGATAGGGCTCTTAAAAATAGTGGAGTCAGGGGATATGGGGAGAAGGCAGGAACGGGGTACTGATTGGGGATGATCAGCCATGATCACATTGAATGGCGATGCTGGCTCGATGGGCCGAATGGCCTACTCCTGCACTATTGTCTATTGTCTATTGTCTATTGACTCCTATATATCGGTGAGACTACGCACAGGCTCGGCGATCCCTTTAGTGAACACCTAAACCTACGTGATCTCTTAGTTGCCGAACACTTTAACTCCCCCTCCCATTCCCACACTGACCTTTCTGTCCTGGGCCTCCTCCGCTGTCGTATTGGAGGAACAGCACCTCATATTTTGCTTGGGCAGCTTACCCCTCAGCGGGATGAACATTGAAGATAGTCGCAAAAAGCTGGAGTAACTCAGCGGGACAGGCAGCATCTCTGGAGAGGAGTGGGTGACGTTTCGCGTCGAGGCCCTTCTTCAGACTGAGTCGGGGAGAGGGAGACACAGAGATGAGGGAGTGCAAAGTGCGAAAACCAGACATCAAAGGACAGCTTGTATACTCTGGAGTTTAGAAGGATGAGAGGGCATTTTATTCAAACATATACGATTGTTAAGGGTTTGGACACGCTAGAGGCAGGAAACATGTTCCCGATGTTGGGGGAGTCCAGAACCAGGGGCCACAGTTTAAGAATAAGGGGTAAGCCATTTAGAACGGAGACGAGGAAACACTTTTTCTCACAGAGAGTTGTGAGTCTGTGGAATTCTCTGCCTCAGTGGGCGGTGGAGTTCGGTTCTCTGGATGCTTTCAAGAGAGAGCTAGATAGGGCTCCTAAAGATAGCTGAGTCAGGGGATATGACTGCACATATTGTCTATTGTCTATTGTCTAAAAGATAATTTTTTACATTTCTACGTAGAAATGAATGAACGTTGATTTCTCTAACTTTACGTAACTTTGCTATATTTAAGTGGGAGTTAGATGTGGCCCTTGCGGCTAAAGGGATCAGGGGGTATGGAGAGCAGGCAGGTACAGGATACTGAGTTGGATGATCAGCCATGATCATATTGAATGGCGGTGCAGGCTCGAAGGGCCGATTGGCCTACTCCTGCACCTATTTTCTATGTTTCTATGTGACCCTCTGAAGAGAAGGGCCTCGACCCAAAATGTCACCTCTTCCTTTTCTCCAGAGGTGTTGCCTGACCCGCTGAGTGAATCCAGCACTTTGTGTCTCTGCTGTAACTATATCCCTGCTGGTTTCCCCTACAGACGACCTGTTAGTTAATCAGTGTTCAGAACGTAATCAGTGCGAAAATGGGAAGCCGTGGCCTGGGACAAAGTCGCTCTTTAAACGCTGATTACCGAGCAACGTTAAACTGTCGACAGGGTATAAATAACCAGGGACAGTAAAACTGATACCTCCACAGCTGCGGGACTGGGGCTGATGAGACATCAGTCTGTAACAATCCACAACATCCTCCATGCATCCATCACCAGCCACCTAGTCACCCTTTAAAGGACATACACTGTATCAGGGGCTCAGTGAGGAGCGGGTGACTAATGCCCCTGTCCCACTTAGGAAACCCAAACGGAAACCTCTGGAGACTTTGCGCCCCACCCAAGGTTTCCGTGCGGTTCCCGGAGGTTTTTTGTCCTCCGGCAACCACCTTCAACTAGCATCGCAACCGGCTTCGATTAAAATAATACCGATTTATAAAACGGAAACCACTTTCGACCATTAGGGAGACTGACAGAAAACCTCCGGGAACCGCACGGAAACCTTGGGTGGGGCGCAAAGTCTCCACAGGTTTCCGTTCAGGTTTCCTAAGTGGAACAGAGGCATTGGAAAACTTAGAAATTAGGTGCAGGAGTAGGCCATTTGGCCCTTTGAGCCAGCACCCCCATTCAACATGATCATGGCTGATCATCCAAAATCAGTACCTCATTCCTGCTTTAGACAATAGACAATAAACAATAGACAATAGACAATAGGTGCAGGAGGAGGCCATTCAGCCCTTCGAGCCAGCACCGCCATTCAATGTGATCATGGCTGATCATCCCCAATCAGTACCCCCCGTTCCTGCCTTCTCCCCATATCTCCTGACTCCGCTATCTTTAAGAGCCCTATCTAGCTCGCTCTTGAAAGTATCCAGAGAACTGGCCTCCACTGCCTTCTGAGGCAGAGAATTCCACAGACTCACAACTCTCTGTGTGAAAAAGTGTTTCCTCATCTCCATTCTAAATGGATTACCCCTTATTCTTAAACTGTGCCCCTGGTTATGGACTCACCCAACATAGGTAACATGTTTCTTGCCTCTGGCGTGTCCAAACCCTTAATAATATTATATGTTTCAATAAGATCCCCTCTCATCCTTCTAAACTCCAGAGTATACAAGCCCAGCCGCTCCATTCTCCCCTTGATTCCGTTAGCCCTAACAGCTCTATCTAACTCTCTCTTGAAAACATCCAGTGAATTGGCCTCCACTGCCTTCTGTGGCAGAGAATTCCACAGATTCACAACTCTCTGGGTGAAAAAGTGTTTCCTCATCTCAGTCCTGAATGGCCTAGCTCTTATTTCCTCCCACGCTCCAAAGCTATGCAGGTTTGTAGGTGAATTGGCTTGGTATGAATGTAAAATTGTCCCTAGTGTGTGCAGGGTAGTGATAATGTACAGGGATCGCTGGTTGGCACGGACTCGATGGGCTGAAGGGCCTGTTTCCATGCTGTATCTCTAAACTAAACCTTCATGGGCAATGGGGGAATCTAGATTCTCCTCCCCCTCAGGCTTATTTAATTTAGTTTTAGTTAGAGTTACGGAAACAAAAACTAGTTAGAGTGCGGAAACAGGCCCTTCGGCCCACTGTGTCTGTGCTGACCAGTGATCCCCGCACATTAACACTACCCTACACACACTAGGGACAATTTTACATTTATACTAAGCCAGTTAACCTACAAACCTGTACGTCTTTGGAGTGTACCAAGATCTCGGGGGAAAACGTGCAAACTCCGTTCAGGCAGCGCCCATAGCCGGGATCGAACCTCTGTCTCTGGCGCGGCAAGCGCTGTCAGGCAGCAACTCCGCCTCTGCCCCAGCGTGGCCGCCCTCTGATGCTTCTGACAAATGATGACCTCCCTGTTGGGGCCGGCATTGCCCAGCGACCCCAGATAATTAATTGCCTCCCCAGTTAAGGTGGCATTGAGAGGCCCAGTCTGTGCACACGCTCTTTCACACAGCTCCATATATCAAACGGGTTGAATTCTTCACTGTTTGTGATGGGAGGGAAGCACATTTTGTAAACAGCGCTAGACGGCGCTGGGCCTGTGCTCGCTGGAGGATGAGGAGAGGACACCTCATGGAAACTTAACCCCCTGTCCCACTTAGGAGACCTACACAGCAACCTTGCCCGCCACCCAAGGTTTCCATCAGGTCACCGGAGGTTTTGGTCACTCTCCCTAATGGTCGAAAGTGGTTTCCGCGTGGTCGAGGCTTCATCTAGGTTGCTGCTATTTTTTCATCAAGATTAAAACCGGCCTCGACTAAAAATAGGTTGCCGTTTTAAACATCAATCATTTTTTAGTCACAGGTCCAGTCGAAGCCGGTTTTCTTCATAGTCGAGGAAGGTTTTCAACATATGCGTGGGAGGTGGTAGGAGGTTGCAGGTCACCTCGACCTTGATTTATTTTTGCGTGGCGGGCAAGGTGACCAGAGGTTGCTGTTTAGGTCTCCTAAGTGGGACAGGGGCTTAACCGAATAGTGAAGGGCCTGGATAGAGTGGATGTGGGGAGGATGTTTCCACTAGTGGGAGAGTCTTGGTCCAGAGATCATAACCTCAGAATAAAATGATGTTTCTTTAAAAAGGAGATGAAGAGGATTTATTCTTTAACCAGAGGGAGGTGAATCTGTAGAATCCTTTGCCACAGAAAGCCAATGGATATTTTCAAAGTGGAGATTGAGAGATTCTTGATTAGTACGTGTGTCAGAGACATGGGGAGAAGGCAGGAGAATGGTGTTGAGAGGGACAGATAGATCAGCCATGATTGAATGACGGAGTAGATGGCCGTAATTCTGCTGCTATGACCTATGAACTTTTGAACTTAGTTTAGTTTAGACATACAGCGCAGAAACAGGCCCTACAGCCCACCGGGTCTGCCCGGACCAGCGACCCCCGTACATCAACACCATCCTCCACACACTAGGGACAATCTACACCTATAGCCAGCCATTTAACCTACGAACCAGGTCGCGGAGAAAACCCACGCGGTCACGGGTAGAACAAACAAACTCCTAATGCCCCTGTCCCACTTAGGAAAGCTGAACGGAAACCTCTGGAGACTTTGCGCCCCACCCAAGGTTTCCGTGCGGTTCCCGGAGGTTTTTGTCAGTCTCCCTAATGGTCGAAAGTGGTTTCCGTTTTAAAAATCGGTAATTTTTTAGTCGAATTTCTTCGGTTGCGATGCTAGTTGAAGGTGGTTGCCGGAGGAAAAAAAACCTCCGGGACCCGCACGGTAGGGGAGCATTGATGATCTTGTAATGTAGGTTTGGCATTTCCCAAACGCTCTCACCAACTCCTACAGATGCGCCGTAGAAAGCATTTTATCAGGATGCATCTCAGCACTGTTTGGGAACAGCTCCATCCAAGACCGCAAGAAATTGCAGTGACTTTGTTGAGTCTGAGGAAGTGTCTCGACCCAAAACGTCATCCATTCAATAGACAATGGGTGCAGGAGTAGGCCATTTGGCCCTTCGAGCCAGCACCGCCATTCAATGTGATCATGGCTGATCATCCCCAATCAGTACCCCGTTCCTGCCTTCTCCCCATATCCCCTGACTCCGCTATCTTTAAGAGCCCTATCTGGCTCTCTCTTGAAAGCATCCAGAGAACCGGCCTCCACCGCCCTCTGAGGCAGAGAATTCCACAGACTCACCACTCTCTGTGAGAAAAAGTGTTTCCTCGTCTCCGTTCTAAATGGCTTACTCCTTATTCTTAAGCTGTGTGTGGCCCCCTGGTTCTGGACTCCCCCAACATCGGGAACATGTTTCCTGCCTCTAGCGTGTCCAAACCCTTAATGATCTTATTTGTTTCAATGAGATGCCTTCTCATCCTTCTAAACTCCAGAGTGTACAAGCCCAGCCGCTCCATTCTCTCAGCATATGACAGCATATGACTCACCACTCTCTGTGAGAGAAAGTGTCCTCCAGAGATGCTGCCCGTCCCTCCGAGCTGCGCCGGCATTTTGTGTCTCTCTTCGGTGCAAACCAGCATCCGCTGTTCCATCCCAACCAGCGCAGGGGTCTTCGGGCAAGGACTTCGAAGCAGCAGTGAAAACCATCCAGAAACCCGAGTCATCCCCAGGTCAAATACCTGGAGGATCGATTACAGTCCGAGATGTTTCTTAGATACCTCAGCAGCCCAATGATGTTTATGGCCATTGTGCTCTCTCTGTTGTGTAGATTGTGTTTCAGAGAAGAGCTTAACTGATTGCCAGCGTGGAACTGTTTCCACACAGCTCCTGTTACATGACTTTACAGGCTGTCTTGTCAGTGCCACCATCAACTCGTAAGGAAGATCTTGGGTTTGCTCTGAGCTTATTCGAGGTACCGATTGAAAATCTACGTATGATAGAGATCAGAATTAATGAGGCAAGTTGAGTTTAGTTTAACGAAGAAACTGCAGATGCTGGAGAATCGAGGGTTACACAAAAAGCTGGAGAAACTCAGCGGGTGCAGCAGCATCTAAGGAGCGAAGGAGATAGACGACGTTTCAGGTCGAGACCCTTCTTCAGACTTGAGTTTAGTTTATTGTCACGTGTTATTGAGGGAGTGCAGCGTAGGTTTACAAGGTTAATTCCCGGGATGGCGGGACTGTCATATGCTGAGAGAATGGAGTAGCTGGGCTTGTACTCTGGGGTTTAGAAGGATGTGGCACAGAATTCCACACACTCACCACTCTCTGTGATGATCAGCCGTGATCACATTGAATGGCGGTGCTGGCTCGAAGGGCCGAATGGCCTCCTCCTGCACCTATTGTCTATCCCCAATCAGTACCCCGTTCCTGCCTTCTCCCCATATCCCCTGAATCCGCTATCTTTAAGAGCCCTATCTAGCTCTCTCTTGAAAGCATCCAGAGAACCGGCCTCCACCGCCCTTTGAGGCAGAGACTCACCACTCTCTGTGAGAAAAAGTGTTTCCTCGTCTCCGTTCTAAATGGCTTATTCCTTATTCTTAAACCGTGGCCCCTGGTTCTGGACACCCCCCCAACATCGGGAACATGTTTCCTGCCTCTAGTGTGTCCAAGCCCTTAACAATCTTATGTGTTTCAATGAGATTCCCTCTCATCCTTCTAAACTCCAGAGTGCACAAGCCCAGCCGCTCCATTCTCTCAGCATATGACAGTCCCGCCATCCCGGGAATTAACCTGGTGAACCTACGCTGCACTCCCTCAATAGCAGGAATGTCCTTCCTCAAATTAGGAACAGCCACACTCCAAAGACGTGCCGGTTTGCAGGCCTTCTTCTCGCGTGTGGCGTGCGCAGCCTAAAGTTGTCGGACAACTTGTTCTATTTGATCTTACTTGATTGTGCCCGCCAGGTTGATTGCATTCGTCGAAACAGGGCGGACCCCGTGAAGGTTGCAATCTCCCAGGTTAATTGGCTTGGTATAAATATAAATTGTTCCTCATGCGTGTAGGATAGTGTTAGTGTGCGGGGGTCGCTGGTCGGCACAGACTCGGTTGGCCTGTTTCCGAAACGAATCTGAACTATTCATGTGGTCAACCCCTTGGGCATGGAGGTAGGGGTTGGCGGAGGTGGGTGCACCGGGCAAAACCCTACAGAAGGGCATCAGGTGGATGCCCTGACTCAGAATCAGTGGGAACTGCCCCCAACCCCCCCTTGCATCTGCCTTCTCATCCGCCGTCATGGGTTTTACTGGTCTGCAACCTCTGGGCTTTGACAGGTTTAATATTCTCCCCTGAGACTCAGTTGGTGAACGGGCGGAAGAAACAGGTTAGAACAACACAGCTGGGGAGAGGACATCCGATGGCCCAAAGGTCTGACAGTTAACACCACACTTTATGCTAATCATTCTCATCCTTGGACCACCAGAGGTGGAGGGATCGCTGGGTCCACACGGCAAGCTGCCCCTAACGTCCCCGCCACTGCCTCCTCAGCACCGCACTCTGGCAAATATCTTCTCTCTCCATTTCCCTTTTTATGTGTCTCCGTCTCTTCTGCTCCTGTCCTCTTTATCTCCCTTTCTCACGCTCTCTCTCTCTCTCTCTCTCTCTCTCACTCTCACTCTCACTCTCTCTCACACTCTCTCTCTCTCACTCTCTCACACTCCCTCTCTCACTCACACTCTCTCTCCCTCACTCTCTCACACTCTCTCTCACACACTCTCTCTCACACACACTCTCTCTCTCTCTCTCACACACACTCTCTCTCACACACACTCTCTCTCTCTCACTCTCTCTCACACTCTCTCTCTCACACTCACTCTCTCACACACACACACTCTCAATTAAACTCTCTCTCTCACTCTCTCTCACACACTCTCTCTCACACACTCTCTCT
This sequence comes from Okamejei kenojei, assembly GCA_035221665.1. Taxonomy (NCBI): domain Eukaryota; kingdom Metazoa; phylum Chordata; class Chondrichthyes; order Rajiformes; family Rajidae; genus Okamejei; species Okamejei kenojei. The sequence goes on along the minus strand of CM069171.1, from coordinate 9,509,057 downwards.
CTCTCACATACACTCTCTCTCTCACACACACTCTCTCTCACACACTCTCTGTCACACACTCTCTCTCTCTCTCACACACACTCTCTCTCTCTCACACACACTCTCTCTCTCTCTCTCCCTCTCCCTCACTCTCTCACTCTCTCTCTCTCTCTCTCTCTCCCCTCTCTCTCATTCTCTCTCTCTCTCACATGTCTCTGTTCATCAGTCACTAACTTTTGCAATCTCTGTCTCTCCCTGTCTCTCCCTGTCTCTCTCTGTCTCTCTCTCTGTCTCTCCGTCTCTACCTGTCTCTCTCTGTCTCTCTCTCTGTCTCTCTCCACATCTCCCTCCCCCTCTCTTTCTCACGTTTGCTTCTTTCTCTCCGTTTTATGTGTATATTTTTCTTACCTGACCGTCTCTGTGTGTCAGTTCTCTCTCTCTCTCTCTCTCTCTTTCTTTAGTTCAGTTTAGTTAGACTTAGCTTAGTTTAGCTAGTTTCCTTTACTTTAAGTTACTTCAATAAGTTAGCTCTTGAAGTTAGCACTTCAATTTACCTAATTTA
>CM069171.1:9461016-9503516 GCA_035221665.1 Okamejei kenojei | reverse complement strand
GAGATGCTGCCTGTCCGTCCCTCTGAGTTACTCCAGCTTTGTGTGTCTATCTTCGGTTAAACCAGCATCTGCAGTTCCTTCCCACACAGGTTTTGTAGGTTAATTGGCTTTAGTAAAATTGTGAATTGTCCCTCATGTGTAGGATAGCGCTAGCGTACGGGGGGATCGCTGGTCGGCGCGGACTCGGTGGGCCGAAGGGCCTGTTTCCGCGCCCTATCTCGAAAAGTCATTTGTGAAGTCAAGATCCCAATTACTCGAATGTAACCATATGTTGTCGTTCTGCTGGCTGGTTAGCGCGCAACGGAAGCTTTTCACTGTCCCTCAGTACACGGGACAATAAACTACACTGAACTGAGATACGAAACACAACAATTGAAGTAGGCGGATTATAGAAACATAGAAAATAGGTGCAGGAGGAGGCCATTCGGCCCTTCCATCCAGCACCGCCATTCATTGCGATCATGGCTGATCGTCCCCAATCAATAACCCGTTCTCCCCATATCCCTTGACTCCACTAGCCCCTAGAGCTCTATCCAACTCTCTCTTAAATCCATCCAGTGACTTGGCCTCCACTGCCCTCTGTGGCAGGGAATTCCACAAATTCACAACTCTCTGGGTGAAAAAGGTTTTTCTCACCTCAGTCTTAAATGGCCCCCCCTTTATTCTAAGACTGTGTGGCCCCTGGTTCTGGACTCGCCCAACATTGGGAACATTTTTCCTGCATCTAGCTTGTCCAGTCCTTTTATAATTTTATATGTTTCTATAAAAGCTCTTGGGAAAACTCATACAGTTAGGGCTAAAGGGGTCGGGGCATATGGGGGGAAAGCAGGAACGAGGGACTGATTGGGGATGATCGGCCATGATCGTATTGAATGGCGGTGCTGGCTCGAAGGGCCGAATGGCCTCCTCCTGCACCTATTTCCTATATTTCTAAGAAGAAGGGTCTGGACCCGAAACGTCACCTATTCCCCTCGGGTGGAAACCCTTCTTCAGTCTGAAGAAGGGTCTCGACCTGAAGCGTTGCCTATTTCCTTCGCTCCATAGATGCTGCCTCACCCGCTGAGTTTCTCCAGCATTTTTGTCTACCTTCGATTGTTCCAGCATCTGCAGTTCCTTCTTAAACATTACTTGTGGATCAAGTGCTTCCATTGTGATTGCAAGGGTCAGGAACCCTTCCACCGCTAGGGTGTGTTCTGCAGCTTCTCACTGCCAAAGCTGCGCTGTTCCCCCCCCTCGGAGGGTTAACATAGACCTTCCCCCCCCCCCCCCCCCACTCGAATGTGCTGCTGTATATCTTTGAACCAGGAAAGAACAGCATTTCCTCTGTTTGAAATAATGAATAGCAGCACCAATCTAAAACTGTGCCCGAACGCTCCTCACTTCCCTTCCCATCTCCTGGCTAAAAATAAAATAAAAACAGGAATAACGCATTCCCGGCCTCCTCGCTCAGTCTGCCCTCTCTGACAGCATCCCCCTCTCATCATTCCTTAACCTTCACCATCCTGGCCTCCATGTTCTTGGCCCAAACAGCTCAGAATATAAACCGAAGATGGACACAAAATGCTGGAGTAACTCAGCGGGACAGGCAGCATCTCTGGAGAGAAGGGATGGGTGACGTTCCGGGTCGATAGACAATAGGTGCAGGAGGAGGCCATTCAGCCCTTCGAGCCAGCACCGCCATTCAATGTGATCATGGCTGATCATCCCCAATCAGTACCCCGTTCCTGCCTTCTCCCCATATCCCCTGACTCCGCTATCTTTAAGAGCCCTATCTAGCTCTCTCTTGAAAGCATCCAGAGAACCTGCCTCCACCGCCCCCTGAGGCAGAGAATTCCACAGACTCGCCACTCTCTGTGAGAAAAACTGTTTCCTCGTCTCCGTTCTAAATGGCTTACTCCTTATTCTTAAACTGTGGCCCCTGCTTCTGGACTCCCCCAACATCTGGAACATGTTTCCTGTCTCTAGCGTGTCCAAGCCCTTAACAATCTTATATGTTTCAATGAGATCCCCTCTCATCCTAAACTCCAGAGTGTACAAGCCCAGCTGCTCCATTCTCTCAGCATATGACAGTCCCGCCATCCCGGGAATTAACCTTGTAAACCTACGCTGCACTCCCTCAATAGCAAGAATGTCCTTCCTCAAATGAGGGGACCAAAACTGCTCACAATACTCCAGGTGTGGTCTCACTAGGGCTCTATACAACTGCAGAAGGTCAAGACCCTTCTTCAGGCTGATGCCAGGGGAGTGGGGTGGTACAGAGATACAAGGGCCTGTCCCACTTTCACGACCTAATTCACGACCTTTTTTACTCGTGGACATTTTTCATCAGGCTAGAAAAACGCCCCGGCCTACTTGATGCCCCGAGTACCTACGACTAGCATCACGACCTACCTACGACCTACCTACGACCTTGCTGAGAGTACGAGTCAATGGCAAACTCGGCAGAGGTCGTGAATTAGGTCGTGAAAGTGGGACAGGCCCTTAGGACTGGTGGGAGAACTGGGAAGGGGGAAGGGATGGAGAGAGAGGGAAAGCAAGGGCTACTTGAAGTCAATGTTCAAAACATATACAGTTTCAGTCTGAAGAAGGGTCTCGACCCAAAATGTCACCCATCGGGCTGACGCAGGGTCTCAACCCAACACGTCGCCCAATCCTTGGAGATGCTGCCTGTCCCGCTGAGTTACTCCAGCATTTGGTGTCTCTCTTGGGTTTAAACCAGCATCTGCAGTTCCTTCCTGCACATAAAGCTGATCCAGGTCTCCGCTGCGTACAAGGTTCGATCGAGTGCGGGATGTGTTGCACCTCCCGCAGATACCACCTGAGTATATTTCCCGCGTTTTCTGTGATTTTTTAAAAATTTCAGAATTCTGGCATCCGCAGTTTCTCCGGGTCTCAAGGCCGCCGTGCGATCTTCCTGTGCACACTCTCGCTGGAACCCGTTCTCGATTCCAACCCCTCCAAAAGCCACCCATTCAAACTAGAAGAAATCAATTTACGTTTAAGAATAAGGGCTAGACCATTTTGGACTGAGATGAGGAAAAACCTTTTCGCCCAGAGAGTTGTGAATCTGTGGACTTCTCTGCCACAGAAGGCAGTGGGGGCCAATTCACTGGATGTTTTCAAGAGAGAGTTAGATTTAGCTCTTAGGGCTAAAGGAATCAAGGGATATGGGGAGAAGGTAGGAACGGGGTACTGGTTCTGCATGATCAGCCGTGATCATGGGGGTGGGAGATTGCAAATCTTCGCGTGGTCCGCCCTGTTTCGACGAATGCAATCAACCCGGCGTGCACACTCAAATAAGATCAAATAGAACTGAAGAAGGGTCTCGACCCGAAACGTCGCCTATCTCCTTCGCTCCTTAGATGCTGCTGCACCCGCTGAGTTTCTCCAGCCTTTTGTGTCCCCTCAAATAGAACAAATTGTCCGACAACTTTGGGCTGCGCACGCCACACGCGAGAAGAAGATCAGGCGGTGCTGGATCGAAGGGCCGAATGGCCTACTGCTGCGCCTATGTTCGATGTTTCTATGTTCTAAACAACTTCTTTTGTTCATGATTTCAGCGTTTTTTTGTTTTGGGCTAGGACACGGGAGCCTCAACATCCCCACCCTGCTGAGCTGTGTGTGTGTGTGTGTGAGGCATCCTTTGTCATCTACAGGATGTGCCACCATCTGGACTTTGAACGCAGGACCACCACGTCACTGGCCCTCCCTCGCCCTGACTCAACACATGATGACCACGCATCCTCAAAACCTCGCCGCGACCGAGCCTTATTTTGAATCGTCTAAAGTGAAACTTCCTGACTGCGCTATTTTCTGACCCCGGTCCCCTTGAGGGTTTTTTGTTGCTTATATCGTCACGTGTACCGAGGTATATGATGTCGCATGAATTACGCACAAATGACGCCCAAGTGGGACGGGCACTATCGGATAAAACTTAAATTGACCGTCTCTTTGGCCACTTCCCCGCCACATTATTCCACCAAACGTTACTAAAAGATATTCCCTCATTGCGTATCTGTACGCTGTAAAAGGCTCGATTGTAATCACGTGTTGCCTTCCTGCTGACTGGTTAGCACGCAGCCGCAGCCTTTCACTGTACAATAGACAATAGACAATAGATGCAGGAGTAGGCCATTCGGCCCTTCGAGCCAGCACCGCCATTCAATGTGATCATGGCTGATCATCCCCAATCAGTACCCCGTTCCTGCCTTCTCCCCATATCCCCTGACTCCGCTATCTTTAAGAGCCCTATCTAGCTCTCTCTTGAAAGCATCCAGAGAACCGGCCTCCACCGCCCTCTGAGGCAGAGAATTCCACAGACTCACCACTCTCTGCGAGAAAAACTGTTTCCTCTTCTTCTGCTGGAACATTCCAGAACAAGCCGTGTAATGTAAACTCAGCTTCACTCTCTCCACAGGTTGCTGACTGACCGTCTGGGTAATTCAGCATTTTGAGCTTTTAGTTCACATTTCTAACATTTTTGGGGGGTTTTGTTTTTGGCGACGCGAGGAACGGCAGGTTTACAGATAAAGGACCAAAGTGCTGGAGTAACTCAGCGGGTCAAAGCAGCATCTCTGGAGGACATGGGCAGGCAGCATTTTTGGGTCGGGACTCTCCTTCAGACTCAGGAAGTATTATTGCATGAACTAGCAGTATGTATCTCTAAAATCTAGTCTAAGGTGCCTTGGGCTGTTCAATAGGGTTCAGGTTGCTCTGCATGTGTGTGCTACTGCTGCTACAGCCCCTCTCTGTGCCCGAGAGGATTATTTAAGAGCAGACTGCAGTGTGTATGTGGGTCACTTCATAGCTTCAGGCTCCTGGATCCATTTGCCGTTTTATTACACAACACGTTGACCCAAAACCAACCAAGGAGCACAAAGCCATCTGTGCCTGAAGTTCCCATCCAGCCCACAACATCGTGTGCCCTTCAAGTTCCTCAGATAGACACAAAACGCTGGAGTCACTCAGCCGGACGGGCAGCATCTCTGGAGGGAAGGAATGGGTGACGTTTCGGGTCGAGACCCTCCTTCCTATCCCCGAACTCCGCTACATTCTTGACTGCATCGGTGCGACCTCCTGCACCCATGCAGAACTCACCGACTTCTGTCCTGGAGCGGAAAAGGGTGCGGAAAGTTGTGACCACTGCCCGGTCCATCATCGGCTCTGACCTCCCCACCATCGAGGGGATCGATCGCAGTCGCTGCCTCAAAAAGGCTGGCAGCATCATCAAGGACCCCACACCATCCTGGCCACACACTCATCTCCCCGCTACCTTCAGGTAGAAGGTACAGGAGCCTGAAGACTGCAACATCCAGGTTCAGGAATAGCTACTTCCCCACAGCCATCAGGCTATTAAACATGACATCAAACAAACTCTGAACAGTAACAGCCTATTGCACTTTATCTGTTTATTTATCGTGTACATATATGGTCTATGCTCTATAGACACACTGAACTTTTATCTCCTGTTCTGTATTATGTTTACATATTCTGTTGTGCTGCAGCAAGCAAGAATTTCATTGTGCTATCTGGGACACAAGACAATAAAACTCTCTTGACTTGACTTGACTAAATAACTTTACTACTAGTTTCCACCCTGCACTCAAATTCACTTGGACCATCTCCGACATCTCCCTACTGTTCTCTGACTTCAAGCTCCTTATCTCTTCCTGAGATATGTGATCAGGAATGGAACACACTCCCACACCCCACAGCATGAGCAAGCTGCTTACAGAGTCAGAGAGTCTCACAGCGTGGAAATGGACCAACCTGCCCACACCGGCCAACATGCCCCATCTACACTGGTCCTACCTGCCTGCACCTGACCAATATCCTTCAAAACCTATCCTATCCATGTACCTAGAAACATAGAAAATAGGTGCAGGAGGCGGCCATTCGGCCCTCCGAGCCAGCACCGCCATTCATTGTGATCATGGCTGATCGTCCCCAATCAATAACCCATAGAAACATAGAAAATACCTGTCCAAATGTCTTTCCCCCCCCCCTGCAACCACACGTTGGGGGAACAGACCCAACGGGTCTGCACTTAGCCTAGTGTCTTTTAAATGTTGTTATTGTACCTGCCTCAACTACCTCCTCTGGCAACTTGTTCCATACACCCATCTCCCTCTGTGTAAAGAAGCTTTTCAGATTCCTATTAAATCTTTCGCCTCTCACCTAAAACCCATGTCCTCTGGTTTTTGATTCCCCTACTCGAGGTAAAAGACTGTGCATCCATCCGATCTATTTCTCTCATGATCTTGTACAACTCTATAAGATTACCCCTCATCCTCCTGCGCTCCAAGGAGTAGAGTCCTAGCCTGCCCAACCTTTCCCCACAACTCAGGCCCTCATGTTCCGGCAACACCCTTTTCTCTGCACCCTTTCCAGTTTCATGATATTCATCCAATAACCAAAATTGAACACAATACTCCAAAAGAGGCCTCACCAACGTCTAGTACAACTCCAACGTCTCACCAACGTCTAGTACAACTCTCACATCTCACGAAGCACTTTGTTATTTGTTCCTTCACAATGAGTTTGTGCTTTACAGTACCAGGGTCCCAGGTCCGATCCCGACCACGGGTGCCGTCGGCACAGACTTTGTACGTTCTCCCCGTGACCTGCGTGGGTTCTCTCCTCGAGAATTTCACTCCCCTGACTCTCAGTCTGAAGAAGGGACTCGACCCAAAACGCAAAACCTCATCCGGTTTTTTTTTTAGAGAAACAGCGTGAAAACAGGACCTTTGGCCCACCAAGTACCCGCTGACCAACGATCCCACACTTGGGCCTTTTTTTTTCGCAGAAACCAATTAATCTACAAACCTGCATGGAGAAAACCCACGTGGTCACGGGGTGAACAGGAGTGTGCAGTTTTGGTCCCCTAATTTGACGAGGGACATTCTTGCTATTGAGGGAGTGCAGCGTAGGTTTACAAGGTTAATTCCCAGGATGGCGGGACTGTCATATGCTGAGAGAATGGAGCAGCTGGGCTTGTACACTCTGGAGTTTAGAAGGATAAGAGGGGATCTCATTGAAACATATAAGATTGTTAAGGGTTTGGACACGCTAGAGGCAGGAAACATGTTCCCGATGTTGGGGGAGTCCAGAACCAGGGGCCACAGTTTAAGAATAAGGAGTAAGCCATTTAGAACGGAGACGAGGAAACACTTTTTCTCACAGAGAGTTGTGGGTCTGTGGAATTCTCTGCCTCAGAGGGCGGTGGAGGCCGGTTCTCTGGATGCTTTCAGCACAGAGCTAGATAGGGCTCTTAAAGATAGCTGAGTCAGGGGATATGGGGAGAAGGCAGGAACGGGGTACTGATTGGGGATGATCAGCCATGATCACATTGAATGATGATGCTGGCTCGAAGGGCCGAATGGCCTACTCGTGCACCTATTGTAAATTGACTATAACATGCAAACTCCGTACAGACAGCACCCGTAGTCAGGATCGAACCCATGTCTCTGGGACTGTGAGGCAGCAACTACCGCTGGGCCACCATACCAGCCCGGGTTGAGCATCTTCTATGTAGGGGAAGGACCCTGAAGCAAGGTCTCCATGCAGGGTAACGGTGACCACCCCTCTATCTCCGCGGACGCTGACCTCCAGCAGCAGTTTCTTTGTGTGATCCGCTGGGGACACTTGGTCAGAGGACGGGTCTTGACCCGAATCGTCACCTGTTCCTTTTTCCTCCAGAGGCTCTCGCTGCCTGCCTCTCGCTGAGCTGCTCCAGCATTCTGTGCCTGTCGATCCTCGGTGTAAACCAGCATCTGCTGTTCCTTCCTACACATAGAAACATAGAAAAATAGGTGCAGGAGTAGGCCATTCGGCCCTTCGAGCCTGCACCGCCATTCAATATGATCATGGCTGATCATCCAACTCAGTATCCTGTACCTGCCTTCTCTCCATACCCCCTGATCCCTTTAGCCACAAGGGCCACATCCAACTCCCTCTTAAATATAGCCAATGAACTGGCCTCAACTACCTTCTGTGGCAGAGAATTCCAGAAAAATGTTTTTCTCATCTCGGTCCTAAAAGACTTCCCCCTTATCCTTAAACTGTGTGATCCCTTGTTCTGGACTTCCCCAACATCGGGAACAATCTTCCTGCATCTAGCCTGTCCAACCCCTTAAGAATTTTGTAAGTCTCTATGAGATCCCCCCTCAATCTTCTAAATTCCAGTGCGAGTACAAGCCGAGTCTATCCAGTCCTTTCTTCATATGGAAGTCGTGCCATCCCAGGAATCAGTCTGGTGAACCTTCTCTGTACTCCCTCTATGGCAAGAATGTCTTTCCTCAGATTAGGAGACCAAAACTGTACACACTTAGCTATCCTCACCGACGCCACCCCATTGTGTGAAGCTTCCTAGCGTTGTAGATAGTGTGGGCCAGTGAAAGTGGTGGTGTCTAAGGGGGGAAGGAAATGGCCAGAGAACAGAATGCCCGTCAGCAGGCCCTCTGGGAGCCTGAATGATGTTGATAGACTCCAAACTCGGCGAGTCCTGGGATCTGTGTTTCTGTCCAGTCCCGGGACAAGCTGATGATGGCTAATGTTTTCACAGGGGGAGGCCCTGTGTTATTCTTCTGATAAGATGCCAGATTAGGCCCCGTCGACGCGAAAGCTCCCTGGACTTTGGTCGGGGATGATAAGTGGGGCAAGCTGCCTTCTCCCATCTTCACTCAATGAGGCTTTGTTCCCAGCTTCACGAGACCTGAGACTTCACAACCCTCCCAGGCTGTAAGAGTCAAGGGAGGCTGCGATGTGAGGCAAAAAGGAAAACTTAACCGACCGAGAAGTGCGTTTAACTCCTTGTGGTGATGTTCCTTCCTCAGCTTATCACATCTCTAGATAGACACCAAATGCTGGAGTAGCTCAGCGGGACAGGCGGCAGGCATCTCTTGAGAGAAGGAACGGGTGACATTTCAGGTCGAGACCCTACATCAGACTGGAATTGTAATCCCCTGACTCTCAGTTTGAAGATGGGTCTCGACCCCAAAGGCAAAACGTCACCCATTCCTTCCCTCCAGAGATGCTGCCTGTCCCGCTGAGTTACTCCAGCACGTTGTGCTAGATCTAGAGATGTGATCAGCTGAGGAAGCTGAGGACTGCCGACACCTATCTATGTAGGTGTCAGCAGTTGACCAGTTGAGCAGGGGGAATGGGTGGCATAGTTTGGTTTAAAGATGCACTGCGAACGCAGGCCCTTCAGCCCACCAAGTTCTCGCCGACCAGCAATCTACGCAGAACAAAGGCGTCTTCACCTGTAATCGGAAATTTCAACCAGGTTCTATTTGACCTGGTTATTTATGCTCCCCTAAATAATGCCCCATTTACTGGTGCCCTCCCCTAAATAATGCCCCATTTAGTGGTGCCCTCCCCTAAATAATGCCCCATTTACTGGTGCCCTCCCCTAAATATTGCCCCATTTAGTGGTGCCCTCCCCTAAACAATGCCCCATTCACTGGTGCCCTCCCCTAATGCCCCATTTACTGGTGCCCTCCCCTAAATAATGCCCCATTTAGTGGTGCCCTCCCCTAAATAATACCCCATTTGGTGGTGCTCTAAATAATGCCCCATTTAGTGGTGCCCTCCCCTAAATATTGCCCCATTTAGTGGTGCCCTCCCCTAAATAATGCCCCATTCTGGTGCCCTCCCCTAATGCCCCATTTACTGGTGCCCTCCCCTAAATAATGCCCCATTTACTGGTGCCCTCCCCTAAATAATGCCCCATTTACTGGTGCCCTCCCCTAATAATGCCCCACTTAGTGGTGCCCTCCCCTAAATAATGCCCCATTTACTGGTGCCCTCCCCTAAATAATGCCCCATTTACTGGTGCCCCTAAATAATGCCCCATTTACTGGTGCCCTCCCCTAAATAATGCCCCATTTACTGGTGCCCTCCCCTAAATAATGCCCCATTTAGTGGTGCCCTCCCCTAAATAATGCCTCATTTAGTGGTGCCCTCCCCTAAATAATGCCTCATTTAGTGGTGCCCTCCCCTAAATAATGCCCCATTTAGTGGTGCCCTCCCCTAATGCCCCATCTACTGGTGCCCTCCCCTAAATAATGCCCCATTTACTGGTGCCCTGCCCTAAATAATGCCCCATTTAGTGGTGCCCTCCCCTAATGCCCCATCTACTGGTGCCATCTGATCAGGTCCAATTTATGCCTGAGGACGTTCAGCAACTCCTCGACTATCCTCGAGACCCCAATTATCAGTCCCCAAGCCCCCCCCAGTCTTCCTGCCTTTCTCCACGGTAAAAACACAGATATACTCATTGGGGACCTTTCCTGTCTCCTGTGGTTCCATACAGAGATGGCCACCATGGTATGTGAGCTACCTTCTTTATTTTAACATATTGATAAAAGCTTTTTGGATTTTCCTTAATACTATCCATCAGACCAATTTCCCCATTTGCCCTCTTGTATGTTCCGCAGTTCCTGATCCCGGCTGCCTCAGAATTCCTTCTTTTTCCTGACCAGGGCTCAATTGTCTCATCATCCAAGCATCCTTGCTCCCACTTGCGATGCCCTTCACCCTCATGTGGGATCATGCACGCATGGCGAGTGCAGTTTAATGTGGATAAATCAACTTTGGTATCAAAAATTACTATCTAGATGGCGTCAAGTTGGGAAAAGGGGAAGTACAACGGGATCTGGGGGTCCTTGTACATCAGTCTATGAAAGTAAGCATGCAGGTACAGCAGGCAGTGAAGAGAGCGAATGGCATGTTGGCCTTTATAACAAGAGGAGTCTAGTATAGGAGCAAAGAGGTCCTTCTGCAGTTGTATTGTGCCCTAGTGAGACCACACCTGGAGTATTGTGTGCAGTTTTGGTCCCCTAATTTGAGGAAGGAAATTCTTGCTATTGAGGAAGTGCAGCACGAGGTTAATTCCCGGGATGGCGGGACTGTCATATGCTGAGAGAATGGAGCGGCTGGGCTTGTACATTCTGGAGTTTAGAAGGATGAGCGGGAATCTTATTGAAACATATAAGATTGTTAAGGGTTTGGACACGCTAGAGGCAGGAAACATGTTCCAAATGTTGGGGAAGTCCAGAACCAGGGGCCACAGTTTAGGAATAATGGCCCTGTTCCACTGTACAAGGTAATTCAAGAGCTCTTAAAAAAAAATCAAACTCGTGGTAAGCACGTAGAATGAACGTAGCGGGTACGTCGGAGCTCGGGGACGTCACTTAGCGGCTCGTAACTTTAACGGCAGGTATTTGGGAAGACCCGCTAACGGCAGGTAAGCACGGGAAGACTCGTGAAGATTTTTTAACGTTGAAAAATGTCCACGAGAGCCCCGAGTACCGACGAACGGCCATTACCGTAAATCTCCGGGTTCGAATCAGGGCAAACTCGGGGAGAATTCTTGAATGAACTCCTACCGTGGGACAGGGCTTTTAGGGGTAAGCCATTTAGAACGGAGACGAGGAAACACTTTTTCTCACAGAGAGGCGGTGGAGGCAGGTTCTCTGAATACTTTCAAGAGAGAGCTAGATCGGGCGCTTAAAGATAGCGGAGTCAGGGGATATGGGGAGAAGGCAGGAACGGGGTACTGATTGGGGATGATCAGCCATGATCACATTGAATGGCGGTGCTGGCTCGAAGGGCCGAATGGCCTACTCCTGCACCTATTGTCCATTGTCTTGTCATCGCACTTTTAAAAGCAACCCACTTTGCGGACAACATTGCCCACACATCACCTTGGTGATGCTTTACGAGAATGATCCCAGGAAAGAATGAGCGTTTGAAGTACTCGCTGCAGTTTAGAAGGATGAGGGGGCACCTCATTGAAACTCAGTGGGGGAGTCTAGGACCAGAGGCCATAGTTATGGAATAAAAGGACGTACCTTTAGAAAGGAGAAGAGGAGGAGGGAATCAGAGGGTGGTGAACCTGTGGAATTCATTGCTACAGATGGCTGTAGCGATTGTCATTGGGCATTTTTAAGGCAGATTCTTGCATGGATTCGGTAGGCCGAAGGGCATGATTGCACGCTGTATCTCTAACATCTAAAGTGAAGGCTTATAGGGACTAGCAATGACTGAGTTGGATTCTCAGCCACTCAGCGAGTCGGATTTCCACATAGAAACATAGAAAATAGGTGCAGGAGGCCATTCGGCCCTTCGAGCCAGCACCGCCATTCATTGCGATCATGGCTGATCATCCCCAATCAATAACCCGTGCCTGCCTTCTCCCCATATCACTTGATTCCACTAGCCCCTAGAGCTCTATCTAACTCTCTCTTAAATCCATCCAGTGATTTGGCCTCCACTGCCCTCTGTGGCAGGAAATTCCACAAATTCACAACTCTCTGGGTGAAAAAGTGTTTTTCACCCCAGTCTTAAATGGCCTCCCCTTTATTCTAAGACTGTGGCCCCGGGTTCTGGACTCGCCCAACATTGGGAACATTTTTCCTGCACTTTTCTTTCTAGAGAGCGGAGCCTCTCCTCAGCTGCTTTGCTCCCCTCCTGAGAGGGAGGAGACAAGAGGACACCAGAATATGTGTAGGAAGGTTTAAACTGTAGACACACGTTTAAAGCTGGAGTAGCTCAGTGGGACAGGCAGCATCTCAGGGGAGTAGGAATAGGTGACGTTTCGGGTCGAGACCCTTCTTCAGACTGACAGGTCACGGGAGAGGGAAAAGCAGACACATAATACATTGGCGGGGAGCCGTTCCATGCAGCCTGAGACGCTCAGCCCTGTACAGGAATGTTTATACATCTCACAGCACAAGGATCCTTACACCATTGACCAAGTCTCACTCAGCACTGCGTCCCATTTAGCCGAGGCTAATATTGACTGATTTAATTACTTGATCACCTTGTATGTTCAGCTTATTGTCCCACAGGCCTCTAGACTTCACAGATACAGTCTGAAGAAGGGTCTCGACCTGGAATGTCGCCCGTTCCTTCTATCCAGAGATGCTGCCTGCCCCGCTGAGTTACTCCAGCATTTTTGATGTATAATTTGAGTTATTCGTTGTATAAAATATGCCGCTGATGGGTACTGACTGATGAATGTGTTTTTTGGCCATGGTGGCAGGTTCTAGGCATTTGGAATTTGTAAGTAAGGTGGTGGCAAGTTTAATGGCCTTGATTAAGGTGCAGATAACACAGCGATTTACTGGGGTGGATGTGAATCCACGATCAACCCTTTACTTGGGCGGTATGGTGGTGCAGCGGTAGAGCTTATGCCTTACAACGCCAGACATCCAGATACGATCCTGCCGTCTAAATGTATAAATGTAAAATTGAGAAATCCGGAGAGCCCGGAAAAAACGCACGCAGCCCACAGGGAGAACGCACATACAGACGGCGCCAGGATCGAACCCGGGTCTCCGGCGCTGTACGGCAGCAACTCCACCGCTGCGCCCCCCTGCTGTTTGATTGCAGCATGTGCATGAATACGTAGGTATGTGCGTACATGCTGCCTGCATCCGTGCGCAAATGTGACCGCCTGCGTGCATGGGTGCGTGCATGCATACATCAGCCCGCCTGGGTGTGCACGTATACGCGTGTGGATTCATGCGTTTATGTGTAAATGCATGCGTGCATGTCTGAATGTGTGAGTATGTGCGCATACACGCGTGTGTGCATGTTATTCATTGCTGCTGGGGACCCGTACACTTGACGTTGTACTTTGTAACCTTCTCGGTGCCCTTTATGTGGCGGCTATTTGTATACCTTTGTATACTATTTGTATAGCAAAGAATTTCACTGTGACTGGCCACATGTGATAATAAAGCATTCAATTCAATTGAATCCAATACAAAGCAAGCTCAACACAGACTGCACCCAAGGTCAGGAACTAGTGCTGATCTGGATCCTGAGATGCCGTGAGGCAGCAGGGCTACCCACCGCGCCACTGTGCCACGTGTGGTCATGGGCAGGGCATTTTGCCACACCAAGCTGCGATGTATCCCGAAATGGAAGTGTGGAGATTGCACAATCCCCCTGTGAACCTAAAGCCCCTGTCCCACGATGGGAGTCTACCCAAGAGCTCTCCCAAGTTTAAAAAAAATCAAACTCGTGGCACTTCATCACGAGTATTTTTTCACCCTTGGAAATTTTTCACACTGTTGAAAAAACTTCACGAGTTTCTGCGTATCCCGAGTGCCTGCCGTTAGCATTACGAGCCGCTACGAGGCATCCACGAGCTCCGACGTACATTCTTTGTACTTACCACGAGTTTGATTTTTTTTAAACTCGGGAGAGCTCTTGGGTAAACTCGCATCGTGGGACAGGGCCTTACGTTTCAGCTGTTACCATTTCCTCCCATATCCCAAAGACATGCAGGTTTGTGCGTTAAACATCTGTGGAAATTGGTAAGAGTTTAGCTTAGTTTAGTTTAGAGATACAGCGCGGAAACAGGCCCTTCAGTCAACCTAGTCCGCGCCGACCAGCGATCCCCACACATTAACACTATCCTGCACACTCTAGGGACAATTTACATTTATACCGAGCCAATTAACCTACAAAGCTGCGCGTCTTTGGAGTGTGGGAGGAAACCGAAGATCTCGGAGAAAACCCACGCGGTCACGGGGAGAACGTGCAAACTCCGTACAGACAGCACCCGTAGTCAGGATCGAACCCGGGTCTCCGGCGCTGCAAGCGCTGTAAGGCAGCAACTCTACCGCTGCACCACCCAGGCAATTTACTGGCAAATTTCCAGATAACCTTAGCCTTGAGTAGAGGCATTGGTGAGCTTCCCTGGCCAGTGTCGATACACTGGATTATCAAAGTCCTACTGTTGGGTGAACAATGATGACAGCACTTAAAGATGAGGAGTGGTAGGTGGATACAGCTGAGGGAGGGCGGGAGAGGGGTGTTGATAGGCAGATGGTTGGACAAAGGCCAGAGTTGAAGAGGCAGAAGGTGTGAGATAAGTATAGAAGGCCAGCACGGTGGCGCAGCGGTAGAGCTGCTGTCTTAGAACGCCAGAGTCCCGGGTTCGACCCTGACCAGGGGTGCTGTCTGTATGGAGTTTGCACATTCTTCATGTGAGCGCGTGGGTTTTCTCCGGGTGCTCCGGTTTCCTCCCACACTCCAAAGATGAAACGATTTAAAGATTAATTGACTTTGGTAAAATTGCAAATTGTCCCCAGTGCGTGGGATAGCGCTAGCGAACGGGATGATCGCTGGTCGGTACAAACTCAGAGGGGCGAAGGGCCTGTTTCTGCGCTGTATCTCTAAAGCCCAAAGGTGCGAATTGTGAAGCCAGAGGAAGGAATAGTGAATTTCTCAATGATGTCAGTCGGCCTGCTGTGGGCACATGACTCGTGGCCTGCACGGATCATCGAGCTATTAGTGAAAGAAAGCCCAAGCCTTTCTTGTTGCACCCCAAAGCTTATGGATGAGTGATAGCAACAGGTCATCCTGTCCGGATCCCTTTGTTATCACCTCCTCCACAGCCCACAATGGACCATTGTGGGCTCCTTGGCCATTGGTGCTGGCTCTGTACCTGTACATACCCCTAGTTGCCGTCTCCCCTGACCCTCAGTCTGAAGAAGGGTCTCGACACAAATCGTCACCTATTCCTTTGCACCAGAGACGTTGCCTGACCCAATAGTTCACTCACCGGTGTTTTATGTGTCGCAGATGCAGCTGCACCGTGAAATTCTTTTTGCATGTATTACACACGCGGGCGCCGCCATTTTTGGCGCCATTATTCAAAGTCCAAATTCCGGTCGGCCGATGCACTGGAGCAGTTCCCGCGAACCCACGCCCCTCTCCTCTCCTCGCCCGGCCACCTCTGTGTCCCGGGGACACCTCCTGCAGCCGACCCAGTAGCTGCAGATGGAGGTTCACCCTCCCACCGGGGCCTTGCTCCTCCACGTCCCTCTCCTCGCCAGCTCCCCTCCCAGTCCCACTGACCGACCGACCCGCTGAAGCCGGGCGCCACGCCACGAGGCCGAGCACGTGGACCGCACGCGGCCCGCAGCACGTGGAGCAGCGAGAGAGGACACCACGGCTACGCCTGGCCCGGCCGACCCGGCAACGTCGCCATGGCAACGGGCCTTCATGGTCAGGTCAAGAACCCTGCCCTCACAACAACTGGGACTTGGAAATGGCGTCTCTTTATACAGTGTCGGTAGGAACTGCAGATGCTGGTTTAAACCGTAGACATAAAAAGCTGGAGTAACTCAGCGGGACAGGCAGCATCTTGGAGAGAAGGAACGGGTAACGTTTTAGTTCCAGACCCGAAACGTCACCCCTTCCTCTATCCAGAGACTCTGTATATTGTCTCAGTGCGTAATACCGCTATACCCTTGTACTGTATCTGAGGTGCTTTTCTAAAATGAAGGAAGGAACTGCAGATGCTGGTTTAAACCGAAGATAGACACAAAATTCTGGAGTAGAGGGCCTGTCCCACTTGGCCGTCATTTGCACGTAATTTACGCTACAGCATTTGCGCGTCACGACGCACGACGCGCACGTTGCGCAGTACACGCGCACGGTGCGCGGTGACACGGGCAGTGACGCACGGTCGCGCACGGCGTCCCAGGATTTTGTGATGTACGAAATCTTTGTGCTCCATCCGCGTGACGCGCATCTGACAGCCAAGTGGGACGGGCCATCAACCCATCTTCAGGGTCTCAACCCGAAACGTCACCCATTCCTTCTCTCCAGTCATCTAATATGTAGGAAAATATTTAATATTTTCAAGTGTATCGCTGCTGGCAAATTCATTTCACTGTACCTTAGTTGGTGCGTGTGACGTATAAATTTGACTTTGACCTTTGAGTTTGACTTTGCTCCAGCATTTTTGTGTCTATCCAATGCTTATCTAATATGCGTCGAAGTGCTTCTGTATAGTGAAACTTGTGCTAAAGATAATACAAAAATGAATTTCACTGTGTCTTGGTGCACCTGGCAAATGAGGAGCCATGCCATACCATACTATAATCCAGCATTGTGAGTCTATCTTTGGTGTATCTGCAGTTCCTTCCGACGTGCTTTAGGGTCCCTCTCTTCCCTCAAGTCAAGTCACCATCGACTCCACAGTCAGAAAGGCCCAACAGAGGATGTACCTCCTGCGGCAGCTGAGGAGGCACAATCTGCCACAGGCAATGATGGTCCAATTCTACACGACCATCGTAGAGTCTGTCCTCACCTTCTCTATCATGGTCTGGTTTGGCTCGGCCACCAGGCACGACACCCGGAGGCTGCAGCGAATCGTCCGATCAGCAGAGAAGATTACTGGCTGCAACCTTCCCTCCATTGATGAACTGTACACTGCAAGGGCCAGGAAGCGAGCGGGCAAGATCATCTCTGACCCCTCTCACCCTGGCCACAAACTCTTTGAATCACTTCCCTCTGGAAGGCGACTCCGGACTGTCAAAGCTGCCACAGCCAGACATAAAAAACAGTTTTTATCCACGAGTAGTTGCTCTACTCAACAGCCAAAAATCTGTAGCCTCCCTTTGATCTGGTATTTTGTTGGTTCACATGCTTGATCAATGGTGTTTTATCATTAATGTTTTATTATTATTAATGTTTAGTGTTTTCTGAGTCATTCGTAACTGTCACTGTATGTCATGTTGTTACTTGTGGGCGGAGCACCAAGGCAAATTCCTTGTATGTGAATACTTGGCCAATAAACCTACTTACTTACTTATATTTCTATAGCACATTTAAAAAACAACTCTCGTTGGCCAAAGTATTTTACATTGGTGGAGGTACTAACGTTATATAACATTGGTTCATAGATTTACTTACATAAATACATACATATAGCCCTCCCTCAGAGGACGTCAAGAAAGGCTTGAGAATAGAGATGAGTTTTAAGTCTCAACTTCTTTGAGTTGATGGAGGGGGCAGTTCTGATGGGAAGAGGGATGCTGTTCCACAGTCTAGGAGCTGCAACCGCAAAGGCGCGGACGGTCGCCCCTGAGCTTACGCCTAGACCGCGGGATGTTCAGTAACCCCAAGTCGGCCGATCTGAGGGACCTGGAGGTGGTGTGGTGGGTGAGCAGACTTTAGATGTAGGTGGGGGCGAGCCCGTTGAGGGCTTTGTAGACATGAAGGAGGATCTTGAAATTTATTCGGAACCACACGGGGAGCCAGTGGAGAGAGGCCAGGATCGGGGTGATAACCATATAACAATTACAGCACGGAAACAGGCAATCTCGGCCCTTCTAGTGCGTGCCGAACACTTACTCTCACCTAGTCCCATCTACCTGCACTCACACCATAACCCTCCATTCCTTTCCCGTCCATATACCTATCCAATTTATTTTTTAAATGATGAAATCGAACCTGCCTCCACCACTTCCACTGGAAGCTCATTCGACACAGCCACCACCCTCTGAGTAAAGAAGTTCCCCGTCATGTTACCCCTAAACTTCTGTCCCTTAATTCTCAAATCATGTCCTCTTGTTTGAACCTTCCCTACCCTCAATGGAAAAAGCTTATCCACGTCAACTCTGTCTGTCCCTCTCATCATTTTAAAGACCTCTATCAAGTTCCCCCTTAACCGTCTGTGCTCCTTCTGTGGTCCCTTTTTCGGGTGCCCGTCAGGAGTCTCGCTGCGGCGTTTTGGACCGGTTGCAGGCGGGACAGGGAAGATTGGCTGATGCCAGTGCAGAGGGAGTTGCAGTAATCGAGGCGGGAGGAGATAAATGCGTGGATGATCTTTTCGAGGTCATCGATCCCTGCCGCCTTCCCCGTGCCCTCCCCAGCGCTGGCACCTCGCCTACTCTCTGCCTGCCGCCTGGTGAATTAACGATTCCACGCCCCATCACTGGAGGGCTTTCACGTTTTGAAAAACAGACCCTGCGTTCTCATTGTGGCCTCCTCCAATTAACAAAATGACGGGATTTGTTCGACTAAACGCTACTTTTAATACATTGGCAATGCTGGGAAAATGCGGCGGCGGCAACAGCAGCTCGGAGATTATCTCGAGATGATTAGAGAGGGAGAGTGCCTGATATTACCTCCCCGCTGTGCGTCTGTGGCTCAAAGATTGCCAAATTAATATTAAATTATGCAGAAGACTAGTAATTCCTGCTCCTGGCACTCGACGCAGGTCCCACATCAAATCCTTTTGTCAACATCCGCCAGAGTGGACAAACGCTGGGCTCGTTTACTCACACGCGGCAGATACAAAGGATTGGATAGGCTAGGTGCCAGGAAAAAATGTTCCCCATGTTGGGGAGAGTCCAGAACCAGGGTTGTCACAGGTTAAGAATAAGGGGTAGGCCATTTAGGACTGAGATGGGGAAAATCATTTCCTGCTGTGCGTCAGTCTAGTCCTTAATTTCTTAGGGGTGCCAGTGGAAACAGGCCCTTCAGCCCAACTTGCCCATGCTAACCAACATGTCTCATTATGATGTCTGGCTTAGTCTGAAGAAGGGTCTCAACCAGAAACGTCACCTTTCCTTCTCTCCAGAGATGCTGCCTGTCCCGTTGAGTTACCCCAGCATTTTGGTTCTCTCTTTGCCTCATTCTACACTAGTCCCATCCGCCTGCGTTTGGCCCATATCCCTCTAAACCCGTCCTATCCACGTACCTGTCCAAATAGACAATAGACAATAGGTGCAGGAGTAGGCCACTCGGCCCTTCGAGCCAGCACCGCCATTCAATGTGATCATGGCTGATCATCCCCAATCAGTTCCCCGTTCCTGCCTTCTCCCCATATCCCCTGACTCCGCTATCTCTAAGAACCTTTTCACCCAGAGAGTTGTGAATCTGTGGAATTCTCTGCCACAGAAGGCAGTGGAGGCCAATTCACTGGATGTTTTCAAGAGAGAGTTAGATAGAGCTGTTAGGGCTAACGGAATCAATGGAACAGCTGGACTTGTACACTCTGGAGTTTAGAAGGATGAGAGAGGATCCTATTTAAACATATAAGATTATTAAGGGTTTGGACACGCTAGAGGCAGGAAACATGTTCCCGATATTGGGGGAGTCCAGAACCAGGGGGCAAAGTTTAAGAATAAGGAGTAAGCCATCTAGAACGGAGATGAGGAAAGTTAGGGCTAAGGGAATTAAGGGATATGGGGAGAAAGCAGGAACGGGGTACTGATTTTAGACGATCATATTGAATGGCGGTGCTGGCTCGAAGGGCTGAATGGCCTACTCCGCCGCCTATTTTTCAATGTTTCTACGTTGAAAGCTAAGACTACGCAAGCCCCCTCCGCAGCTCCCTGGTTGAGTCGTCCCTTCCCACCCAAACCACCCCCTCCCCAGGAGATGCAACACCTGTCCCTTTTCCTCCGCCCTCGACTCTGTCCAGGGACCCCAGCAGTCCTTTCAGGTTAGGCAGAGGATCACTTGCACCTCCTCCAACTTAATCTATATCTGCTGTTGAAACTCTTATACATCGGAGACTGGGCGATCGTTTCGCTGAACACCTTCGCTCAGCCCGCCTGGACCTACCTGATCTCCCGGCTGCCAAACACTCCAATTCTCCTTCCCATTCCCACGCTGACCTTTCCGTCTTGGCTCTCCTCCGTTGTCAAGGTGGCTGGTCATGTCTGGTCTCTGCCTCCTAATCCCATTTTCCTGCCTTCTCCCCATAACACTTGACACCCGTTCTAATCAATAATTTGTCTATTTCGGCCCCCACAGCCCTCTGTGACAATGAATTCATAGAATCATAGAATCATAGATAATAGGTGCAGGAGTAGGCCATTCGGCCCTTCGAGCCTGCACCGCCATTCAATATGATCATGGCTGAACATCCAACTCAGTATCCTGTACCTGCCTTCTCTCCATACCCCCTGATCCCTTTAGCCACAAGGGCCACATCTAACTCCCTCTTAAATATAGCCAATGAATTGGCCTCAACTACCTTCTGTGGCAGAGAATTCCACAGACTCACCACTCTCTGTGTGAAAAATTATCTTCTCATCTCGGTCCTAAAAGACTTCCCCCTTATCCTTAAACTGTGACCCCTTGTTCTGGACTTCCCCAGCATCGGGAACAATCTTCCTGCATCTAGCCTGTCCAACCCCTTAAGAATTTTGTAAGTCTCTATAAGATCCCCCCTGTGGAAACATCTCCACATCCACTCTATCTATGCCTTTCATTATTCTGTAAATTTCAATTTTCAATGAGGTCCCCCCTCAAAACTCCTAAACTCCAACGAGTACAGGCCCAGTGCTGTCAAGCATTATATCCCTAAACTAAATTATAAACCGTCAATGTTAGATTGTGGCTGAAGGCGCACATGTATTTGTGGAAGTAAGTCTTGTTCTTAGCTGGTCGGGTCAATGTATGACTTCCGGCTCAGCAAAGGTGTTGGGGCCAAACTGCTGCTATCCACTTTTTAGTTTTCTTAGCTTAAGTTTAGAGATACAGCACGGAAACAGGCGATTCCCGCACACTAACACTCTCCGGCACACTTAGGGACAATCTACAGTTCTCACTGAAGCCAATTCTCAGCGAGGGCGGTGAAATAGCCACAGACGGCTGTGGAGGCCAAGTCATTGGGTATTGTCAAGGTGGAGGTTGACAGATACTTGGTTGGTTAGGGTATCAAGGGTTATGAGGAGAAGGCAGAGGAATGGGATTGAGAGAGAAGGATAGATCAGACATGATTGAATAACTGAGAAGACTCAATGGGCCAAATGGCCTAATTCTGCTCTTATGACTTATTAACTTATTTTGTTTGTTTTATTATACTACGATATTTATTGAATATTGTGTTTATACACCTTTAGACGTTAAGCTTTAGAGATTAAGCTCGCCGACCAGCGATCATCCTGTACACTAGCACTATCCTACACACTAGGGACAATTTACAATTTTACACAAGCCAATTAACCTACAAACCTGCACGTCTTTGGAGTGTGGGAGGAAACCGGAGCACCCGGAGAGAACCCACGTTGTCACGGGGAGAACGTGCAAACTCCGTACAGACAGCGCCCGAGGTCAGGATCGAACCGGGGTCTTTGGCAGCAACTCTGCCGCTGCGCCACCGGGCCGCTGTGGAGGGTTATTGGCAAAATTCCGGACAACCTCAGCCTTCTCAGGGGGTAGAGTTACTGGTGAGCTTCCCTGGACAGAGTGAGCTCACGGGGAATTAGGATGAACACTGTCATGAATTTCCAGGAGAACTTCTTTTACAGGTTCACAGATTACAGGAGTAGAATTAGGCCATTCGGCCCATCGGCCCAGCCATTCAATCATGGCGGATCTCTGATCTCTGAAAACTAACCGGAAGAGTTGCTTCCCTGCAGCGCTTGCAGACCCCAGAGACGCGGGTTCGATCCCGACGACGGGCGCTGTCTGTACGGAGTTTGCACGTTCTCCCCGTGACCTGCGTGGGTTTTCTCCGAGATCTTCGGTTTCCTCCCACACTCCAAAGACGTACAGGCTTGTAGGTTAATTGGCTTGGTGCATGTGTAAATTGTCCCTGGTGTGTGCAGGATAGTGTTAGTGTGCGGAGATCGCCGGTCGG
Source organism: Okamejei kenojei (assembly GCA_035221665.1). Classification (NCBI taxonomy): domain Eukaryota; kingdom Metazoa; phylum Chordata; class Chondrichthyes; order Rajiformes; family Rajidae; genus Okamejei; species Okamejei kenojei. The sequence continues at coordinate 9,481,105 of CM069171.1, read as the reverse complement.
CGCCGACTCGGTGGGCCGAAGCGCCTGTTTCCGTGCTGTGTCTCTAAACTAAACTAAACTAAACTAAACTATGCCTCTTAAGGACAAGCCTACCCCTGCGTTCGTGTTTTAGAAGCATACTCAGAGCTCCTCGTCCGCAGCCAGACCGCAAAGTCACGGATGCTGAATTAAAGCCAACACAGGGCAGTATTATGTCCATTCCCGGGAAGTGCACATCCCTGTTTTGTCTTGCCACCATCCGAGGAAAACAGCAGTGTGTTTTCAGTCTGTGCCTCGGCAATGTCCGGTCTGAAAGATTTAACACTTATCCCGCCGCAGACTTCACCCGGAAGGTGCAGCACGGAGGCAGCGGTAGAGTCCCAGGTTCAATCCTGACTGCAGGAAAAGCTTTCCCCATGTTGGGGGAGTCCAGAACCAGGGGGGTCACAGTTTAAGAATAAGGGGTCGGCCATTTAGGACTGAGATGAGGAAAAACTTTTTCACCCAGAGAGTTGTGAATCTGTGGAATTCTCTGCCACCCACTAGGGACAGTTTTACATTCATACCAAGCCAATTCACCTACAAACCTGCATAGCTTAGGAGTGTGGGAGGAAATAAGAGCTAGGCCCCATTTAGGACTGAGATGATCGAGGAAAACCTTTTTCACCCAGAGAGCTGTGAATCTGTGGAATTCTCTGGCACAAAAAAGCCATGGAGGCCAATTCACTGGATGTATTCAAAGAGAGAGTTAGATTTAGTTTAGGGCAGACGGAATCAAGGGATATGGGGAGAAGGCAGGAACGGGGTACTGGTTCAGGATGATCAGCCGTGATCATATTGAATGGAGGTGCTGGCTCGAAGGGCCGAATGGCCTACTCCTGCACCTATTTCCTATGTTTCCATGTTTCTATGTTTACTACGGGTGATGTCTGTACGGAGTTTGCACGTTCAGCCCTGTGACAGCGTGGGCTTTCTCCGGGCGCTCCAGGCTTCCACCCACAACCCAAAGTGCAGGTTTTGTAGGTTAATTTGCTTCTGTAAACTGTCCCAAGTGTGTGTAGGATAGAGCTAGTTTAGCGTGGAAACAGGCCCTTCGGCCCACCGAGTCCGTGCCGACCAACGACCCCCCCCCCTTACACTAGTTTTATCCTACCCACTAGGGGACAATTTACAGAAGCCACAAATAACCTAAAAAACCCTGCACGTTCTTGTGATGTGGGAGGAAACCAGAGCACCTGGAGAAAACCCACACGGTCACGGTGAGAATGTACAAACTCTGTACAGACAGCACCCGAGGTCAGGATCGAACCAGGGTCTCTGGCGCTGTGAGGCAGCAACTCTACCGCTGCGCCACTGTCTTGTCCCTCCGAAGCTATCAGGCGTGGTATATTGTACAATTGTTCCTGGTGTGTGTAGGGTAGTGTTAAGGGGCTGTCCCACTGCGGCGACCTAATTGGCGAGTTTAGGAGAGTTTGAAAAAGTGACATGTTAAAGACCTCCTTCGACTATGTTGAAGACTAGCTTCGACTAGCTTTGGTAAAATTGGACACCGAATAGTGGAGAGTGAAGACGACCTCCTTCGACCTCCCTTCGACTATGATGAAGACTACCTACGACTAGCTTCGTCTACCCGCGATTACCTACGACTAACGTGCCGACCTACTTCGACTAAACCTTCGAATAAAAAAAATACAGATTTTTTCCATGGCGACCTTTTTTTTACTCGCGGGCATTTTTCAGCATGTTGAAAAATACGCCGCGACCTAGCCGAGGCCTCGAGTCCGCGGGGACTACTCTCGAGCACGAAGGAGAGTTACCAAGACCTCCTACCACCTCGTGTCGACCATGCTGCGAGTACGAGTCGCGGGCAAACTCGCCAATTAGGTTGCCGCAGTGGGACAGCCCCTTTAGTGTGTGGGGATCGCTGGTCGTGCGGACCCGGTGGGCTGAAATGTCTGTTTGCGCGCTGTGTCTCTAAAACTAAACTAAATTTGACTAAAGGGCAGCCACCTGCGTAGAAACCTGCCTCACTCATTACATAGAAACATAGAAAATAGGTGCAGGAGGAGGCCATTCGGCCCTTCGAGCCTGCACCGCCATTCAATATCATCATGGCTGATCAATCGCAACGCTGATCTTTCGCAAGGTCCCCTCTCTGCCCTATTTAATCCTAAAGGGCCTGTCCCACTTGGGCGTCATTTGCGCCTCATTTACGCGTGATATGTAAAATAGGTCGACGCGCTGTGATGCGCGACGTTGCGCGCGAATCACGTGTCAGTACAGCCGCCTGGTGCGCGTGACGTCATTAGAATACCCCGCGGCAGGACGTTGACGCAAGGACGTAAGGACGTTGACACACGGTGACGTGACCATGCGTGACCACGCGATACACGTGAGACGTTGGGACGCCAGCGTACGACGCTAATGCGTCAGCGTGCATATCCAATACGTCAGCGTGCGTATGCGATACGTCACTCAGGTGGCACGCGAGGATTTCGTTCCTGTACAAAATCCTGGAGCGCCACGCGATACCGCGTACGATTCCACGCCTCACCATGCGCGCCCCACGCGTCACGACGCGTTGACCTAATTTACATATAACGCGTAAATGAGGCGCAAATGACAGCGAAGTGGGACAGGCCCTTTAATACCTGCCTCTGACAATCTCCTCTTTGCCCAATTTCCAGCTTCTTCTGACCTGTGGATGGAATAGACAGAGGCAGTGGAGGAGGCCCATCCCATTGTGGGTTAATACCATCGGGAGAGAAGGAAGGGCAGGTTAGTTTGTGGGCAGAATGGCGGTATGTGGCGCAGCGGCAGAGTTGCTGCCTCACAGCGCCAGAGACCCGGGTTCGATCCTGACTACGGGTGCTGTCTGTACGGAGTTTGTACATTCTCGTGACAATAAACTAAACTTAACCGGACTGACCTGCGTAGATTTCCCCCCGACATATCCAGTTTCCTACCACACTCCAAACATTTGTAGGTTAATTAACTTGGTATAATTGCAAAACGTGTGTAGGATAGTGTTACTGTGTGGGGATCGCTGGTCGGCATGGACTCGGTGGGCCGAAGGGCCTGTTTCTGCGCTGTATCTCTAAAACTAAAAACTAAAGACAGGCTGTTTTGGATGGAAGTTAAATAGAGCTCTTGGGGCTAGCGGAATCAAGGGATATGGGGGTAAGGCAGGCACAGGTTACTGAATGTAGATGATCAGCCATGATCACAATGAATGGCGGTGCAGGCTCGAAGGGCCAAATGGCAACCTCCAGCACCTATTTTCTATGTTTCTATGTTTCTATGAACTGCAGACGCTGGTTTAAACCGAAGATAGACACTAAAAGCTGGAGTAACTCAGCGGGACAGGCAGCATCTCTGGAGAAAAGGAATGGGTGACGTTTCGGGTTGAGACCCTTCTTCAGGCTGGCTAATGGTGCAAAGCAGTCGGAGAAGCCGATAGCTTGTTGTGTATGGAATGTTGGCATTCATAACAACAGGATTTCAGTATAGGAGTAAAGAGGTTCTTCTGCAGTTGTATAGGGCCCTGGTGAGACCACATCTGGAGTATTGTGTACAGTTTTGGTCTCCTAATTTGAGGAAGGACATCCTTGTGATTGAGGCAGTGCAGCGTAGGTTCACGAGATTGATCCCTGGGATGGCCGGACTGTCATATGAGGAAAGATTGAAAAGACTAGGCTTGTTTTCACTGGAGTTTAGAAGGGATGAGGGGGGATCTTATAGAAACATATAGAATTATAAAAGGACTGGACAAGATAGATGCAGGAAAAATGGTCCCAATGTTGGGAGAGTCCAGAACCTGGGGCCACAGTCTTAGAATAAAGGGGAGGTCAATTAAGACTGAGGTGAGAAAAAGCTTTTTCACCCAGAGAGTTGTGAATTTGTGGAATTCCCTGCCACAGAGGTCAGTGGAGGCCAAATCACTGGATGGATTTAAGAGAGAGTTAGATAGAGCTCTAGGGGCTAGTGGAGTCAAGGGATATGGGGAGAAGGGAGGCACGGGTTATTGATAGGGGACGATCAGCCATGATCACAATGAATGGCGGTGCTGGCTCGAAGGGCCGAATGGCCTCCTCCTGCACCTATGTTTCTATGTTTCTATGAACTGCATATGCTGGTTTAAACCAAAGATAAACACTAAAAGCTGGAATAACTCAGCGGGACAGGCAGCATCTCCGGAGATTAGGAATAGGTGACATTTCGGGTTGAGACCCTTCTGCGGACTGGCTAATGGCGCAAAGCAGCCGGAGAAGCCGATAGCTTGTTGTGTAAACTGAGCTGGGAAAAGTGCTGGCTTTTCATGATCCGAGGAAAAGCTTTGCATGAAAATATACTCGGCAACAGTCAGCAAAGGGTCACCATTACGTGCGACCAAACCGTTAGTTTTCACCTGTTTTTGTTTTCGCTGCAGCCCTGGGAGGAAGGCTTAATTAGGGAACCACTTTGAAGAGAGGAGGAAAGCGGCAGATATGGATCAAGGAGGGGGAATGGGACTTGCGCAAACAGTCCTTTCAAACGCAGCCACTTCAAAGCGCTGCCAAAGCTTACAGAAGCTCTCAACTCAAGGCTACTGACAACTAGAGAAACAACTAAAGTTTATTTACAGAGAAGACTGTTTGTGCACAGGGAACTTGGCCAATGAGATGGGAAACTTGAGGAGGCTGTTATCTATCGCCCCTGTGTGTGTGGGATGCATCTAAGGCTATTGTAAGGGGAGAACCAAAGACAAATACTGTAGGCTGGTATCGGGTGGCTCCTCATTGTCAAATCCAAACGGACTAGTTTGTTTATCACGTCTAAAATTACAGCGTTGGGTTTCAAAAGGCTCGGGTCGGGGGGATGAGGGAGAGCAGAAGTCAGGTTAAGGGCCTGTCCCACTTACGCGACCTTTACAGGCGACTGCTGGCACCTGTGATAGGTCGCCGAAAATTTCAACATGTTGAAAATTCAGTGGTGACCAGAAAGACGCTATGACTCTTTGGAGACCTCTCACCACCATAGGAGACCTCTCACCACCATACAGGCTGTATGGTGGTGAGCGGTCTCCGATGGTGGTGAGAGGTCTCCGATGGTGATGATAGGTCTCCGATGGCCGTGAGAGGTCTCCGACGGCCGTGAGAGGTCTCCGACGGGCATGAGAGGTCTCCGACGGCCGTGAGAGGTCTCCGACGGGCATGAGAGGTCTCCGATGGCCGAGAGGGGTTTCCGATGGCCGAGAGGGGTCTCCGATGGGCGTGAGAGGTCTCCGATGGTGGTGAGAGGTCTCCGATGGGCGTGAGAGGTCTCGATGGGCGTGAGAGGTCTCCGACGGCCGTGAGAGGTCTCCGACAGCCGTGAGAGGTCTCCGATGGCCGTGAGAGGTCTCCGATGGGTGTGAGAGGTCTCGATGGGGTGAGAGGTCTCCGACGGCCGTGAGAGGTCTCCGATGGGCGTGAGAGGTCTCCGACGGCCGTGAGAGGTCTCCGATGGCCGTGAGGGGTCTCCGACGGCCGTGAGGGGTCTCCGATGGGCGTGAGAGGTCTCCGACGGGCGTGAGAGGTCTCCGACGGGCATGAGGGGTCTCCGACGGCCGTGAGAGGTCACCGACGGCCGTGAAGGGTTTCCGATGGCCGAGAGGGGTCTCCGATGGGCGTGAGAGGTCTCCGATGGCCGTGAGAGGTCTCCGATGGGCGTGAGAGGTCTCCGACGGCCGTGAGAGGTCTCCGATGGCCGTGAGAGGTCTCCGATGGGCGTGAGAGGTCTCCGACGGGCGTGAGAGGTCTCCGACGGGCGTGAGAGGTCTCCGACGGGCGTGAGAGGTCTCCGACGGGCGTGAGAGGTCTCCGATGGCCGTGAGAGGTCTCCGATGGGCGTGAGAGGTCTCCGACGGGCGTGAGAGGTCTCCGACGGGCGTGAGAGGTCTCCGATGGGCGTGAGAGGTCTCCGATGGCCGTGAGGGGTCTCCAAAGAGTCGTAGCATCTTTCTGGTCGCTGCTGAGTTTTCAACATGTTGAAAAGTTCGGCGACCTGCCACGGGTGCCGGCAGTCGCCTGTAAAGGTGGCGTGACCCTTTATCAGACCCCCACTCCTTCCAGCGTGGCACGGTGGCGCAGCGCTAGAGTTGCTGCCTCACAGCGCAGCATTCCAAGGTTCGATCCTGACTAGCGTGAGTCTAGTTTATTGCCACGTGTACCGAGGTACAGTGAAAAGCTTTTGTTGTGTGCTAACCAGTCAGCGGAAAGACGGCGCGTGACTACAATCGAGCCCGTCCGCAGAGTACCGATGCACTTTTCTTCTTGCGTGTGGCGTGCACCGCCTAAAGTTGTCGGACAACTTGTTCTGTTTGATCTTATTGGATCGTGCACGCCGGGTTGATTGCATTCGTCGAAACAGGGCGGACCACGTGAAGGTTGCAATCTCCCCACCCCAAGTAACAATGCACGATAAACGGAATAACGTGAATACCGTATTGTGCGAGATAAAGCCAGTAAAGTCCGATCCAAGATAGTCCGAGGGTCTCCAATGAGGTAGATAGTAGTTCAGGACTGCTCTCTGGTTGTTGGTAGCATGGTTCAGTTGCCTGAGAACAGCTGGGAAGAACATTTAATGCAAGACAAAGCCTGCAAAAGCTGTGTGTACGGAGTTTGTACATTCTGTGTAATAATATTTTTATTAAAAGGAATCCATCATAACAACGGTACAACAACTTTTCAAATACACAACCAACTTATTTCAATAAGTATACGAATGTTACGAATAGTTCTTATAAACTTCTATTTTTTTGAAAGTAGAAAAAGAAAAGAATAGATTTTAATCAATAAGAATAGTGATTAAATAATAATTTTGATTATAAAGAAAGAGAAAAGAGAGGAGAAAAAAATATATATATGTATATATTCTTGTTATATGTATTTAATTAAAATAAAGTATTATATAAAAAAAAGAGAGATTATAGTATACATCTTAATAGTGAATAACACAATTTCAAATAGCGATATCAATGGAGGCATGTATACAAATCAAAAAGAAAAACAGAGAGTTGTTTTCATCTAATCCTGCCGGGTACCCATTGAGTTGTGATGCCAAGAACAGCTACCCCTTCAAATATTCTGTATATGGAGACCATATCTGTTCAAAGAGTTCGTATTTGTCCATTAGGACAAATCTGATTCTTTCCAAATGCAACGTCTCCAACATTTCCACTGTCCACATTTTAATTGTGGGGGATAATGTTCCCTTCCAAAATTTCAATATTAATTTTTTCCCTATTATCAAACAGTAATCCAAGAGTTTGTACATTCTCCCTAAGACCACGTGGGTTTTCTACAGTAGCTCCGGTTTCTTCCCACACTCCAAAGACGTGCAGGTTTGTAGGTAGAAAGACATTCTTGCCATCGAGGGAGTACAGAGAAGGTTCACCAGACTGATTCCTGGGATGGCAGGACTTCCATATGAAGAAAGACTGGATAGACTCGGCTTGTACTCTCTGGAATTTAGAGGGGGGATCTTATAGAAACTTACAAAATTCTTAAGGGGTTGGACAGGCTATATGCAGGAAGATTGTTCCTGATGTTGGGGAAGTCCAGAACAAGGGGTCACAGTTTAAGCATAAGGGGGAAGTCTTTTAGGACCGAGATGAGAACATCATTTTTCACACAGAGTGTGGTGAATCTGTGCCACAGAAGGTAGTTGAGGCCAGTTCATTGGCTATATTTAAGAGGGAGTTAGATGTGGCCCTTGTGGCTAAAGGGATCAGGGGGTATGGAGAGAAGGCAGGTACAGGATACTGATTGGGGATGATCAGCCATGATCATATTGAATGGCGGTGCAGGCTCAAAGGGCCGAATGGCCTACTCCTGCACCTATTGTCTATGTTTCTATGTTTCTATCTTAATTGGCTACTGCAAATTGTAATTTGTAGGTTCGTGCTAGTGTATGGGATGACCGCTGGCCAGCACGGACTCGACGGGCCGAAGGGTCTGTTTCCTCGCTGGAAAGTCTAAATTCCTACAGAGTTTATTTCCAAACATTGCCTAGAAGTAGGCCATTACTACAGATTTTGAGGCAGCGACTGCGATAGTACTTTAGATATTTACACCTTAGAGACTATGTTAAATCAAACACACAGGATTTTAGAAATAGAAAGACAAATTTTAGATGAATGTCTAAAAAAATATCCAAAAACAGAAAAATTAATATCATATATTTATAATATTTTATTAGAAAATGATGTACCAATGTCGGAAATATATAGGCAAGTATGGGAAAAGGAATTAGGTCAAACAATTAGACTAGAAGTATGGAATGAAACATATACACCACTGCTCATTTAATGCCAGACACTCTTTGATACAATTTAAAGTTTTACATAGATTACACTTTTCAAAATCCAAATTAAACAGAATTTTTTCAAATGTTTCTGCTATATGTGATAAATGGCAGCATTTAGAAGTTAATCTAACGCACTCATTCACAAAATGTATAAAAATTACTAACTTTTGGATAGAAATTTTTAAGCTAATCTCAAATATAGTTAATGCAAATCTGACTCCAGACTTAAAATTAATCATATTAGGAATATTAGAAACGGATCAACTACTAACAACACAGCAAAGAATTTTTATCGATTATAGTTTAATAATTGGTAAAAAATTAATATTAAGATTTTGGAAAGGTCCTACATCCCCCACAATCAAAATGTGGATTACAGAAATGTCGGAGACACTTCATCTGGAAAGATTAAGACGTCCTTTTGGACAAGCTAGATCAGTTCAGAGGAATATGGTCTCCATTTATTGAATATTTAAAGGGTCAAGGTGGTCCGGTTCGAGGGCCTGACTGAAACCTGAATGAAGGAATAGATGAAGAACTATATATAATAGACCACTGATATATCTCCAATGAAGAATAGCCTGCTTAATACTCCACTCATATTATTGATTTTCTACTTTTATTTTATTTCTCTTTATTATCTCTCTTTACTATCTTCTTTCTGTTATAAAATAATAAAAAGTATAGAAGTATGAATAAGAATGATTGTAAACTTTAAAAATATTAAGAATGTATGTGACGAATAATATGTCTCTTTCTTTTTATTTTATGTTATTCCTTCATAATATGTATTTACTTCTAATAAAAATATTTTACACAAAAAAAAAAGTGGGCCATGGAACTTAGACCGAACTTCACGGAAATCAGACACATTGAACCAGACCTCTCTGGGGCTTCAGAAAAGCACTTTACAATCCAAAGAAACACAAGATAATTTGGCCTTTGAATTTGGTCTTCATCAATGGTTCAATAGCACAATAGTCACAGCTCAGCATCTCAGATCTAGTACGAGTGGATAGCAGTAGTACACAGTAGTACACTCAGTATACAGAGTCGCTATTTTCAAATCCCAGTTGTTGTAAGTGCAGGGATCTTGACCTAACCATGAAGGCCCGTTGCCATGGTGACATTGCAGATTCGGCCTGGCCAAGCGTTGCCGTGGTGTCCTCTGCCTCTGCTTTGGCCTCCACAGCCGTCTGTGGCAATGTATCCCACAGATTCACCACCCTCCGACTAAAGAAATTCCTCCTCAGCTCCTTTCTAAAGGTGCGTCCTTATATTCTGAGGCTGTGCCCTCTGGTCCTAGATTCTCCCACTAGTGGAAACATCCTCCCCACATCCTCTATCCAGGGCTTTCACTAATCGGAATGAGGTCTCCCCCCTCATCCTTACATTGACTCCATTTGTACCTCGCGCTGCCTCGGCAAGGCCAGCAGCACAATCAAGGACGAGTCGCACCCCGGCCACTCCCTCTTCTCCCCTCTCCCATCGGGCAAAAGGCACAGAAGTGTGAAAACGCACACCTCCAGATTCAGGGACAGTTTCTTCCCAGCTGTTATCAGGCAATTGAACCATCCTACCACAACCAGAGAGCAGTGCTGAACTGCTATCTACCTCAATGGTGACCCTCGGACTATCCTTGATCAGACTTTGGTGACTTTACCTTGCGCTAAACGTTGTCCTCTTATCATGTATCTACACACTGTAAACGGCTCAATTGTATTGTCTTTCTCCGGACCGGATAGCACACAACAAAAGGTTTTCACACTACCTCGGTACACGTAACAATAAACTAAACTGAACTGAACTTCTCAGCATCTAATGTGTAGGAAAGACCTGCAGATGGGGTTTAAATCGAAGATAGACACAAAATGCAGGAGTAACTCAGCCGGACAGGGGAGTAGGAATCAATATCTCGACCGGAAACGTCACCCATTCCCTATCTCCATAGATGCTTCCTGGCCCGCTGAGTTACTCCAGCGTTTTGTGTCTACCTTCGTTCTAAACCCCTAAACTCTTCGGGTTTGGGGATGATGGCTCCGTGAAGTGATAAATGAGGTGAGAGGACAACAGGTCAATAGTGCGCTGCCTAATCTGCTCCCGAATGTGATCCCCTGAGCTGATAACGTGATGAGTTAGTTTACCCACCGCTGGCTTGCCCGCCACCAGATGGCTGGTTTAATCCAGGGCCAAGTGCTATTTACCTCATTCTGGAAAAAATATATAAAAATATTTTTTGAAAAGCCTGCCTGTTTAATCAGAATGAGGATAAAGAGATGCATTGTCGTTAGATTAATTATCCGTTATCCCTGCCTTTTCATTTAGATTAGCTCTCTGTCTGCCAGTATATGTCCACACACAGAGCTGGTGATTAACCTCTTTGTTGCCAAATCACACGCATATCTGCCCCTGGCACATTTGTTGCCAGCTGAGGTTTGTGAGAGCGAAGGGTGGCACTGTAGAGTTGCTGCCTCGCAGCGCCTGTGACCCGGGTTCGATCCTGACCTCGGGTGCTGTCTTAAGGGGCTGTCCCACTGCGGCCACCTAATTGGCGAGTTTAAAGAGTTTAGGAGAGTTTGAAAAAGTGTCATGTTGAAGACCTCCTCCGACTATGATGAAGACTAGCTACGACTACCTTCGATTACCTACGACTAACATGCCGACCTTCGACTAAACCTACGAGTAAAAAAGTATCGATTTTTTTCCAGGGCGACCTTTTTTTTACTCGCGGGCATTTTTCAGCATGTTGAAAAATACGCCGCGACCTAGCTGAGGCCTCGAGTAGGCGGGGACCACTCTCGAGCATGAAGGAGAGTTACAAAGACCTCCTAGGACCTCGTGTCGACCTCGTGCTGCGAGTACGAGTCGAGGGCAAACTCTTCTAAACTCGCCCCAATTAGGTCGCCGCAGTGGGACAGGGGCTTGATACTTACAGAGTACCGTCTACATATTCGATTGTGCTGCTCCAAGTAAAAATGTCATCGTTCTGTTCGGGACTGATGACAATAAAACACTAATGACTCTTAAAATAGCCTCACAGGACATGGTCCCGTATGTTGAGAAGAAGCTGAAGGGCGACAGATTTAGAAACTGTTTCAGGCCATACCCATCAGGTCATTGACTACCACAATCTTAGCTTTACTAGGTCAAGAGAGTTTATTGTCGTGTGTCCCAGATAGGACAATGAAATTCTTGCTTTGTTTCAGCACCACAGAACATAGTAGGCATGAATACAGAACAGATCAGCGTGTCCATATACCATTATATAAATATATACACACATCAATAAATAAACAGATAAAGTGCAAATAAACAGATAATGGTCTAGGGTACACAAAAGGCTGGAGAAACTCAGCGGGTGCAGCAGCATCTAAGGCGACGTTTCGGGTCGAGACCCTTCTTCAGACTGGTCAGGGATCAGGCAAACGAGAGATATAGACGGTGATGTGGAGAGATAAAGAACAATGAATGAAAGATATGCAAAAAAGTATCGATGATAAAGGGAACAGGCCATTGTAAGCTGTTTGTGGTGTGAAAATGAGAAGCTGGTGCGACTAGGGTGGGGGAGGGAGATGGAGAGAGAGGGAATGCCAGGGCCCGAGGGCTGAGGGAGAGGTGGGAAGGGGAGGAGACAGCAAGGGTTAACAGAATTGAGAAAATTCAATGTTCAAGCCCAAAGGATGCAGATAATGGTCTATTAGCGTTCAGAGATTTGTTTGAGTTGAGGTTAATAGCCTGATGGCTGTGGGGAAGCAGCTATTCCTGAACCTGGACGTTGCAGTCTTCAGGCTCCTGTACCTTCTACCTGAAGGCAGCGGGGAGATGAGTGTGTGGCCAGGATGGTGTGGGTCCTTGATGATGCTGCCAGCCTTTGTGAGGCAGCGACTGCGATAGATCCCCTCGATGGTGGGGAGGTCAGAGCCGATGATGGACTGGGCAAAGCCCAGTTAAAGTACGAACTAGCTTGCTTGCACGGGATTGTAGGGTTCTATCTTGTTCTGCACGAATATTTGAGTTTTTTTAAATTAATCTATAGTCAAAAAGACATAATAATAGGACATGCCTTCAGACAGGAGATAAGGAGGAATTTCTTCAGAAAGAGGATGGTGAAATAGCCACAGACGGCTGTGGAGGCCAAGTCATTGGGTATAGTTAAGGTGGAGTTTGACAATTACTTGGTTGGTTAGGGTATCTATGGTTATGAGGAGAAGGCAGGGGAATGGGATTGAGAGGAAAAGATGGATCAGCCAAGAATGATAAACAGAGAAGACTCAATGGGCCGAATGGCCTAATTCTGCTCCTGTGACTTATTAACTTATCTTGTTTGTTTTATAACATTATTATATTTATTGAGTTTAGAGACCTTTAGACATTCAGCTTTGGAGACTAAACGCGTCGACCAGCGATCACCCCGTACACTAGCACTATCCCACACACTAGGGACAATTTACAATTTTACCAAGCCAATTAACTGACAAACCTGCACGTCTTTGGAGTGTGGGAGGAAACCGGAGCACCCGGAGAAAACCCACGCAGGTCACGGGGAGAACGTACAAACTCCGTACAGACAGCACTCGTAGACAGGATTGAACCTGGGTCTCTGGCGCGGTGAGGCTGCAAAACCCCCGCTGCATTTCTCTATTCTATTTCGGTATATATGCATTTAAACACCCTTGACACCCACAGTCCTGTTTATATCAACAGGTCGATGGTGGAAAGGGCCAAGAGCTTCAAATTCCTGGGCGTGCACATCTCTGAAGATCTCTCCTGGTCCGAGAACACTGATGCAATTATAAAGAAAGCACATCAGCGCCTCTACTTCCTGAGAAGATTACGGAGAGCCGGTTTGTCAAGGAGGACTCTCTCTAACTTCTACAGGTGCACAGTAGAGAGCTTGCTGACCGGTTGCATCGTGGCTTGGTTCGGCAAGCTGAGCGCCCTGGTGGGAAAAAGACTACAAAAAGTAGTGAACACTGCCCAGTCCATCATCGGCTCTGACCTCCCCACCATCGAGGGGATCTATCGCAGTCGCTGCCTCAAAAAGGCTGGCAGCATCATCAAGGACCCACACCATCCTGGCCACACACTCATCTCCCCGCTACCTTCAGGTAGAAGGTACAGGAGCCTGAAGACTGCAACGTCCAGGTTCAGGAACAGCTGCTTCCCCACAGCCATCAGGTTATTAAACTCGGCTCGGACAAAACTCTGAACATTAATAGCCCATTATCTGTTTATTTTCACTTTATCTGTTTATTTATCAGTGTGTGTATATATTTATGCAATGGTATATGGACACACTGATCTGTTCTGTATTCATGCCTACTATGTTCTGTTGTGCTGAAGCAAAGCAATAATGTCATTGTCCTATCAGGGACACACGACAATAAACTCTCTTGAATCTTGAACCTTGACTAGACTCTGGACGTGGTCAAAATGAAAAGATAACCACAGATGCTGGTAATCTAAATTTTAAAAAGAATATGTTGGAGGTGAGGCTGCTACTGATGTGGGCGGTCCCGGCGGCGCAGGGGTAGAGTCGCTGCCTCACAGCGCTTGCAGCGCCGGAGACCCGGGTTCGATCCCGACCACGGGGTGCTGTCTGTACGGAGTTTGCACGTTCCCCCCGTGACCGCTGTTGCTCCCAATTCCTCCCACATCCTAAACACGTGCGGGTTTGTAGGTTAATTGTAAATTGTCCCTCCTGTGTAGGACGAGAAAGTGGATACATAGAACTAGTAGTGGCGTGACTACTCCGCAGTGAAGTTGTGTGAATGTCTGAAGAAGGATACTCCACCACTTTGTCTCTATCTTGGTATAAACCAGCATCTGCAGTTCTTTGTTTCGATAGTGTGAACGGGCTGGCATGGACTCAGTGGGCCGAAGGGCCTGTTCCCACGCTGTATCTCTAAACTAAGTAAATCTATATTGAGGAATTGTTCAATCAGACAGGCCATGCATCCAGACTCACCCCCAGATCATTCAGAGTGAAGTGTTAAAGAAGGAACTGCAGATGCTGGAGAATCGGGGGATTCATTCAGCGTGAATAAAGGTCTCAAACCTATCCCTTTTCTCCAGAGATGCTGCCTTACCAGCTGAGGTAGCCAGCTGTCTGCAGTGTGGCGCGATGGCGCAGCGGTAGAGTTACAGTGCCCACAACCTAGGTTCGATCCTGACTACGGGTGCTGTCTGTGTAGAGTTAGTACCTTCTCCCCGTGACCCGTGTGGGTTCTCTCCGGGTGCTCCGGTTTCCTCCCACACTCCAAAGACGTGCATGCATGTTTGTAGGTTAATTGGCCTCGGTAAAAATGTAAATTGTCCCTAGTGTGTGTAGGGTAGTGTTAGTGTGCGGGGATCGCTGGTCCGCGCGGACTTGGTGGGTCAGAGGGTCTATTTCCGCGCTGAAAAACTAAACTGTCTGAAGAAGGGTTTTGTCCCGAAACGTCGCCTATTTCCTTCGCTCCATAGATGCTGCCTCACCCGCTGCGTTTCTCCAGCACTTTTGTCCACCTTAAATTTAACTAAACTAAACTAAACTAAACCAGGGGTACACAAAAGGCTGGAGAAACTCAGCGGGTGCAGCAGCATCTAAGGAGCGAAGGAGATAGGCGACGTTTCGGGACAAAACCCTTCTTCAGACCAAACTAAACCAGCATCTGCAGTTCCTTCCGACAGCATTTTTTCGCGCTGGTTTATCAAGGGAAGACCATAGAGACAACGCTAGAGAGGATGGGGCAGAACTCCCTTCGCAGAGCGAGGGGAAGTCCAGTGGCCGGCTTTGAAGGGGTTAATTGTCGGAGTCCATTCAATGGATGCATATTGGCAGACAGAGCCTGATGTAAATGAATGGGCGGGGAGCGCTGATAATTGATCTCACTACAAAGCTGTTCTTTATCCCCACTCTGATTAAGCAGCCTTCTCTCTAAACACGCATCCTCCCTGGAAACCAGCATTCCTAATTTAATTAAACGCGACACACATCTTGATTAGACAGCCACCTGCCAACATGGATACAGGGAGCAGACGGGTATGGCCATCTTGCCACGCGTATGGCCGAGAGGGTGCTGCTACCACATAGCTGTGGATCTGTGTGTGTCCCCCCCCACCCCCCACGGGGTACGATACAATATGGTGCGGTGCGATATGATACAATACGGTACAATACGGTACGAAACGATGCTATATTATACAATACAATACGGTACACCACAATACAGCCGGCACAGTACGATGTATTCATCTCAAGAGAGAAGTTGGTCTGCCAACAAGCCATAAAACCACAAGATAGACACAAAAAGCTGGAGTAACTCAGCGGGACGGGCAGCGTCTCTGGAGGGAAGGAATGGGTGACGTTTCTGGTCGAGACCCTTCTTCAGGCTAGTTTAGGGAAAATGGAGACGAGAGATATAGACGGTGATGTGGAGAGATAAAGAACAATGAATGAAAGATATGCAAAAAGGAACGATGATAAAGGAAGCAGGACGTCGTTAGCCGTTTACTGCGTGGTTTGCGGAGTTCTGCAACCAATGCGATGTCGCATGTCGGTTCTTTCCAGCACTTTCAGGTCTGGATGAATAAACTTGAAAGCTCGGGGAAACCAGGTCGCAAACGTCTGGGGATGTCCAAGAGTTTGTTGTTTTACCGCCACAGCAGTATCATGTAAGGGATTGGACAGGCTAGATGCAGGAACAATGTTCCCCATGTTGGGGGAGTCCAGAACCAGGGGGGTCACACAGTTTAAGAAGAAGGGATCGGCCATTTAGAACGAAGATGATGACTTTTTCACCCAGAGAGTTGTGAATCTGTGGAATTATCTACCACAGAAGGCACTGGAGGCCAATTCACTGGATGTACTCACGAGAGAGTTAAGGGCCCGTCCCACTTTGCGATTTGTTCCGCGACTATAGAGCGTCAGTGACTGACGCCCGTAAGTTGACCCCGTAAAACCGTCAAGAAAAACGGTGACGCCCGGTTAGGGTTAGGATCAGGGTTATGGTTAGGATCAGGGTTGGGGTTAGGGACCACAGATGGGCTGTGAAATATGCATTGAAGGAAGAATAACCCCCAACCCTAACCCTAACCGGGCGTCACCCGCAGGGTCAGCATACGTCAGTGTGTGACAGGGCACACGACATGATGAGACACCCAAATGTCGCCCTGGATTTTGAACATATGCATCCAAAATCCTGGGGCGACAGGTAGACACCGCGCGTCACTCCATGCGTCACCGCGCGTCACGCCCCGACCACGAACACGACCTCTTTCCTTGCTGTCACCGAAAATGTCGCCCAAGTGGGACAGGCCCTTAAAATATAACTCGTAGGGCTAATGGAATCAAGGGGTATGGGGAGAAAGCGGGAACGGGGCACTGATTCTGGATGACCAGCCGTGACCAGCACCCGTAGTCGGGATGGAACCCGGGTGTCCGGCGCTGTAAGGCAGCGACTACCGCTGCGCCACCGTGGTCTCCCTACGTTTCTACGTTTCCACGTCAGCAAGAAGACAGAAAGTCACAGGGTCACCGGCCAACGATGCTGGGAACGTTCGCCACCAATTCTCATTCACGCTTTTTCCCTACACTTACCAGAATCGGCCTTGCGCGAGATACGTTTCTTCCCTTCCACCCCGGCTCACAACCAGAAGGAGGAACTTTATTCACATTGCAAGGTCTTTTCTGAAACCCTCAAAGTACCGTTTAATAAAAGGTCAGCGATTACACAACGTCAACATTATAAATACTGTCACGTTGGAACTGGGCCAGAAGTCCGGTCAGGAACCGATTTAGCTTCAGATGGATCATGGTTTCATTTTTGCTTAGTCACCGAGCAAAGTGCAGAAGAACGTAATTTGCGGGACATTTTTATTCCACGTCGACTTCTGGTCCGCTGACACATTTCTGCGATACATTTTGTCCAGGCTCAGCCTACCCGTCGTCACTTTCAGGTCTGAAGGAGGGTCTCGGCCCGAAACGTCACCCGTTCGTTCCCCCCGGAGATGCTGGCTGTCCCGCTGAGATACTCCAGCTGTTTGTGCCTGTCTTCAGTTTAAACCAGCATCTGTAGCTCCTTCATTACACAACACTTTCAGTGTCGATCGACTTACAACTCAGAGTCAGCCAAGTCCAAATCCCACTCATCGCAATGAATGGTGAGGACACGCAAGGTCACAGTAGTATAGATAGGCACAAAATGCTGGAGTAACTCAGCAGGACAGGCAGAGTCTCTGGATAGAATGAATGGGTGACGTTTCGGATCGAGACCCTTCAGACTGATGCCCAGAGCCTCCCCTTCCTCTGTTTGCACTTTTTGTACTCATTGGTTTATCATTGCTAAATCTATTCTTTTGCATTATGCCCATATTTATCTTCATAAGACTGACATCTTTACTATAATAGCTGGCAATCGAGGCTTATGAAACTTAATAAAATTCCTTGATCTGCCATTTTGTCCCTTTTTTGGATCAAATTCCTAATATTATGATCACTAGTACCCGCATTTTGTTTCCCAGAACTTCCTCCTTCCTCATTTGGCTGGGAAATCAGTAATCATCGGTATCCTCCTGTACACAATTCAGGAAATCCCCCCTCCGCACCTTCCCCTAATCGCTGTCTTTGCACCGTCACCACTCGAGCCGTCACCGGGGTTAATGAACAAACGCGTTTGGAAGTCCTGCATTGCTCAATGATATTCCTGCATCTCCATTTCCCCAATTATTGGTCTATAATAGTTTAGTTCAGTTTAGAGACACAGCACGGAAACAGGCCCCTCCAACTCCACGCCAACCAGCGATCCCCACATATTAACACTACCCCCCCCCTACACACACTGGGGACAATTTTTTACATTTACACCAAGCCATTTTACCTGCTTAACTGCACGTCTTTGGAGTGTGGGAGGAAACCGAAGATCTCGGAGAAAACCCACGCAGGTCACGGGGAGAACGTGCAAACTCTGTGCAGACAAGCAGTCGTAGTCGGGATCGAACCCGGGTGTCGGGCGCTGCAAGCGCTGTAAGGCAGCGACTCTACCGCTGCGCCACCGTGGCCGGCCAAATACTCATCCAGTATTTAGCAGTTTCATGGTCGTCCCACTGAATGAATGAATTAATTCTCGTTAATGAATGAATGGATGAATGAATGAATTGGTGAATGGATATTTTTTTGTCACGCGTGACAAGGCACGGTGAAACTCTCTGCCTGCGTACCTTGTCGAGGGTGACTGTACCCCCACACAGAACTACATCTTCTTCTTCTTTCCGTGTCCACGTTGTTACAAATGTCGGCCTCGCTGCCGTCGTCCGCCCTGAGAAGGACGCACGCTTCCGGCGGCAATCAGTGGCAGCCGTCACGGGTCGCAGTGGATGATGGCGGTCGCGGAATCAGCTCAGGATACTCCCAGTTTCGAGCCCCGCAGCGTGGACGCTCCTGCTATGGGGCAAGTGGATGACATTATAAGAACGTGCACCTTAAGGGCCCGTCCCACTTGGGAGTCATTTACGCGACATCATTTGTGTCTCACGACGCACAACGCACGCATGGTGGGTGGCGACATAGGCAGTGACCCCAGGATTTTGGGACGGACAAAATCTTTGCTCGCCATCTGCGTGATGCGCAAATGACACCCAAGTGGGACCGGCCCTAAACTCAGTACCTTTTTGGGAAACTGTAAAAGATCATGAGAGGCATACATAGGGTAAATGTTGTTCTATCATGGGGTAGACTGACTCCCCTCCCCAGCTTTTGCACGTCCCCAATCCTGCATTTTCCATTCGTCACTTTAATTTCATGTTTCATATATCTTGTTGTGTTTCATGGCTTTGCAGACCAATTTCCCTCCTGGGATAAACAAACTTCTATCATATCATATCAGTTCAGTTTTCATTTGTCATATGTAGGGTCAACGGTACAATGAAATGTGTTTGACAAGACAACGGGTCACATAGAAACATAGAAAATAGGTGCAGGGGGAGGCCATTCGGCCCTTCGAGCCAGCACCGCCATTCATTGTGATCATGGCTGATCGTCCTCAATCAATAACCCGTGCCTGCCTTCTCCCCATATCCCTTGACTCCACTAGTCCCTAGAGCTCTATCTAACTCTCTCTTAAATCCATCCCGTGACTTGGCCTCCACTGCGCTCTGTGGCAGGGAATTCCACAAATTCACAACTCTCTGGGTGAAAAAGTTTTTCCTGCATCCGGCTTGTCCATTCCTTTTATAATTTGATATGTTTCACTGCCTACTGTACCTGCACGCCAACTTTCAGTGACCGGTGTACAAGGACGCCCAGGTCTCGCTGCACCTCACCCTTACCTAACCTAACCCCATTGAGATAATAATCTGCCCCCTTGTTTTTGCCGCCAAAGTGGATAACCTCACATTTATCTATATTATACTGCATCTGCCACGCATCTGCCCACTCACTCAACCTGTCCAGGTCCGCCTGCAACCTCCTAACATCCTCTTCACAGCTCACACAGCCACCCAGCTATGTGTCATCTGCAAACTTGCTAGTGTTGCTCCTAATTCCCTCTTCCAAATCATTTATATATATGGTAAACACTTGCGGCCCCAACACCGAGCCTTGCGGCACTCCACTCGCCACTGCCTGCCATTCTGAAAAGGACCCGTTCACTCCTACTCTTTGCTTCCTGCCTGCCAACCAATTTTCTATCCATGTCAACACCCTACCCCCAATACCATGTGCTCTAATTTTAGTCACCAGTCTCCCGTGCGGGACCTTATCAAAGGCTTTCTGAAAGTCTAGATACACTACGTCCACTGGCTC
>CM069171.1:9431016-9456016 GCA_035221665.1 Okamejei kenojei | reverse complement strand
GTGTCCTTGGCACGCTAATTACGCGAGCTCGTGGCCGCGTTGAGACGTGACGGTCCCGCGAAGGTCGTGCGCGATTTCATGCGCCCGCACAGCCGTCTGGAGCGCGTGACGTCGTTTGAAGATGGACACGAAATGCAGGAGTAACTCAGCGGGGCCGGCAGCATCTCTGGAGAGAAGCAACGGGTGACGTTTCGTGTCCAGACTCTTCTTCAGTCTGAAAGAAGGGTCTCGACCCGAAACGTCACCCATTGCTTCTCTCCAGAGATGCTGCCGGTCCCGCTGAGTTACTCCAGCATTTTGTGTCCATCTCCAATTTTCTTGGCCCCGCTCTGGGAGTAAGGAGTGGGGGGTGGATCCGGATCTGCAACGCCCGTGAGCCCCAGGCCGAGCTCGGCGATCGTTTGCCTGCTTCTGCTGCTGTTAGAGGTGAGACGTTGCGTCGCGCCAGGGTCTTGGGCCTGTCCCACTTTGGCCCGTCAGTTACGCGACAGGCCGGTGGCGCGCGAAGATTTTGTTCGCTACAAAAATTTCTGAGTCCCGCGCGATGTCACGCACAACTACATACCCCTCCGCGTTTCTCAGTAGGACCGGCCCCGCGCGGCCACACGATGCCCGTACGCCTCAACGCGACCACGAGGCCGCGTAATTTGCGTGCCAAGGACACGTAAGTGGGACAGGCCCTTTATGTTCACTAACGTAGTGTAAACGTGCGGGGATCGCTGGTCGGTGTGGCCTCGGTGGGCTGAAGGGCCTGTTTCCACGCAGCATTTCTAAACTAAACTAAACGAAACGAAACATTTTTTTTTTGCTTTTCCTCCTGAAACGCGTGCGATTGTGAAAGGCTCCGCATCTTTCAAGTGGTTCTTGGAACTTAATGTTTATTGTAAAAGTTATATCCGAAAAGTGAATTCCAAATAATGTCTCTTGCGCAATTCTCCCCAAATACAATTGAACACGAAAAAAAATATGAATGAATGAGATAGGCGTATATAAACAGAAAAAAACCCATCTATTTCTTCCCTCTTCCTTTCTGTTTCCCGGACCCCCCCCCGACATCAGGCTGATGAAGGGTCTCGACCCAAAAGGTCACCTATTCCTTCGCTCCATAGATGCTGCCTCACCCACTGAGTTTCTCCAGCATTTTTGTCTATTCGATTTTTCCAGCATCTGCAGTTCTTTCTTAAACACCTATTTAGCCGGATTAGTCATTAGGGAGAGATGCCAGGAAGAACTGTTTAAATAGACACATGGAAGAACAGAAAATAGAGAGATATGGATTACATACAGGCAGCCTTACAGCGCCAGAGACCCGGGTGGGATCCTGACTATGTTGCACAGTCTCCCTGTGACCACGTTGGTATACTCCAGGGGCTCTGGCTTCTTCCCACACTCCAGAGTGTACAGGTTTTCAGTTTAGTTTGCTTTGGCAAAATTGTAAATTGTCCCTGGTGTGTAGGGTAGTGCTGGTATATTGGTATGAAAGCATCCCATTAAAATGCCGTCCACGGCACATCTGTAGACGTCGGCGTGAGTCGCTGGAGGCAAAACCTCCACAAAACC
Source organism: Okamejei kenojei (assembly GCA_035221665.1). Lineage (NCBI taxonomy): Eukaryota > Metazoa > Chordata > Chondrichthyes > Rajiformes > Rajidae > Okamejei > Okamejei kenojei. Next base: position 9,454,456 of record CM069171.1, on the reverse strand, counting down.
TATTGGTGAGCAAGACTAACTAACTGTTGACCACATTGTCCATTTGCTTCCCTTATAATTTAGTTTAGTTTAGTTTAGAGATACAGCGCGGAAAGAGGCCCTTCAGCCCACCGGGTCCGCCCCGACCAGCGATCCCCGCACATTAACACTATCCTACACCTACTAGGGACAATTGTTACATTTACCAAGCCAATTAACCCACACACCTGCACGTCTTTGGAGTGTGGGAGGAAACCGAAGATCTCGGAGAAAACCCACGCAGGTCACGGGGAGAACGTACAAACTCCGTACAGACAGCGCCCGTAGTCGGGATCGAACCTGGGTCTCCGGCGCTGTAAGGCGGCCACTCCAGGGGGTGTCAAGATGGTGCAGAGGTCAAGTTGCTACCTGACAGTGCCAGAGACCCGGGTTCGATCCTGACTACGGGTGCTGTCTGTACGGAGTTTGTACGCTCTCCCCGTGACCTGCGTGAGTTTTCTCTGGGAAAGATCTGTGAGCTAATCTGCTTTGTATAAATGTGAATTGTCCCTAGTGTGTGCGGGATAGTGTTAGCGCGCAGGAATCGCTGGTCAGCACAGACTCGTTGGGCAGAAGGGTCTGTTTCCACGCTGTATCTCTGAACTAAACGGAGCTAAAGTTAAGCTAAAAGTTGGAGTAACTCAGCGGGCCAGACACCATCTCTGGAGAAAAGGAATAGGTAATGTTGCGGGTGTGAGAGTCTGGCGAAAGGGAAAGGAGAGATATAGATGATGATATAGAGAGATATAGAAAACATGAATGAAAGATATGCAAAAAAGTAACGCTGATAAAGGATACGCCATTGTTAGCTGTGGGCTAACAATTCTTTTCCAAACATTCTTGTGTATAACCACAGAGTTCCTTCTTTCTGAAAATATATACCACTAATGTTCTGGTAAATAGAAACATAGAAACATAGAAAATAGGTGCAGGAGGAGGCCATTCGGCCCTTCGAGCCAGCACCGCCATTCATTGGGATCATGGCTGATCGTCCCCAATCAATAACCCGTGCCTGCCTTCTCCCCATATCCCTTGACTCCACTAGCCCCTAGAGCTCTATCTAACTCTCTCTTAAATCCATCCAGTGACTAGGCCTCCACTGCCCTCTGTGGCAGGGAATTCCATAAATTCACAACTCTCTGGGTGAAAAAGTTTTTTCTCACCTCAGACTTAAATGACCTCCCCTTTATTCTAAGACTGTGGCCCCTGGTTCTGGACTCGCCCAACATTGGGAACATTTTTCCTGCATCTAGCTTGTCCAGTCCTTTTATAATTTTATATGTTTCTATAAGATCCCCCCTCATCCTTCTAAATTCCAGTGAATACAAGCCTAGTCTTTTCAATCTTTCCTCATATGACAGTCCCGCCATCCCAGGGATTAATCTTGTGAACCTACGCTGCACTGCCTCAATCACAAGGATGTCCGTTCTCAAATTAGGAGACCAAAACTGTACACAATACTCCAGATGTGGTCTCACCAGAGCCCTATACAACTGCAGAAGAACCTCTTTACCCCTGTACTGAAATCCTCTTGTTATGAAGGCCAACATTCCATTAGCTTTCTTCACTGCCTGCTGTACCTGCACGCCAACCTTCAGTGACCGGTGTACAAGGACGCCCAGGTCTCGCTGCACCTCCCCCTTACCTAACGTAACCCCAATTGAGATAATAATCTGCCCCCTTGTTTTTGCCGCCAAAGTGGATAACCTCACATTTATCTGTATTAGACTGCATCTGCCACGCATCTGCCCACTCACTCAACCTGTCCAGGTCACCCGTGTCCTGGTCCATTTAGACCATTTTGTGTCGATCTATGACTGAACTAAAAGCTAGGTGAGTGTGGAGTGGTTGCATGAGAATAAGTTGGATTGGATTTGCTCTGCTTCCTGCACACAGGATGTACCTGTGACAACGTAACAGTTCACAGGCAATATTAGTGCTGTGACAGAGCTGGAACGGCATGCCTAGAGGTGCTACCGGATCGGGAAACATGTCTCCCATACGGCAGCTGGTGATATTGTCTGGAGCTCAGCCTACGCCAGATGCAGCATTCCCAGCTGTTTCCTGATATCATGTGGAAAAAAAGCCCGGCATTCCAGGGTTCCAGACAACGAGGTTGGTTCGTAAACAGATTTTCTTCGACTGCGGAGATACTTTGGAACTTGCCACAACTGAGAGAGGAGTGTTGGATCACACGCAACAGTTCAGCCGCAGAGAGGCACAAAAAGCTGGAGTAACTCAGCGGGACAGGCAGCAGCTCTGGAGAGAAGGAATGGGTGACGTTTCGGGTCGAGACCCTCCTTCAGCTTTTTGTGTCTATCTTCGCTTTAACCCAGCATCTGTAGTTCCTTCCTGCACAATTAAACTACACATGTGCACTTGCCAAATTTCCAAACTATCCTCAATTTCCTTTTAGCTTAGTTTACGTTAGACTTTAGACTTTTGACCAGGGGTGGGGAACTGCGGCCTTAAAGGGCCTGTCCCACATTCACGACCTAATTCACGACCTCTGCCGAGTTTGCCCTTGACTCATACACGCAGCATGGTCGTCACGAGGTCGTAGGAGGTCGTAGGTAGGTCGTAGCAGGTCATAGAAACATATAATGGTGCAGGAGGAGGCCATTTGGCCCTTCGAGCCTGCACTGCCATTCATTGCAATCATGGCTGATCATCCCCAATCAATAACCCGTGCCTGCCTTCTCCCCATATCCCTTGACTCCACTAGCCCCTAGAGCTCTATCTAACTCTCTCTTAAATCCATCCAGTGATTTGGCCTCCACTGACCTCTGTGGCAGGGAATTCCACAAATTCACAACTCTCTGGGTGAAAAAGTTTTTTCTCACCTCAGTCTTAAATGGCCTCCCTTTATTCTAAGACTGTGGCCCCTGGTTCTGGACTCGCCCAACATTGGGAACATTTTTCCTGCATCTAGCTTGTCCAGTCCATTTATAATTTTATATGTTTCTATAAGATCCCCCCTCATCCTTCTGAACTCCAGTGAATACAAGCCTAGTCTTTTCAATGCACATGACAGTCCCGCCATCCCAGGGATCAATCTCGTGAACCTACGCTGCACTGCCTCAATCACAAGGATGTCCTTCCTCAAATTAGGAGACCAAAACTGTGGGCAATACTCCAGGTGTGGTCGTGATGCTAGTTGTAGGTACTCGTGGCATCAAGTAGGCCGGGGCGTTTTTCTAGCCTGATGAAAAATGTCCAGTGGGTAAAAAAGGTCGTGAATTAGGTCGTGAAAGTGGGACAGGCCCTTAAGGCCACATGTGGCCTTCTAGGCCGTGAAGTGTGGCCTTTTGAATGAATCCAAATTCTGCAGAACAAATCCTTTTATTTTTATTAATATGTTTTTGTTGGTCTTTTATTATTTTTATTTTAATCTTAAAATGAACGTATTTAAAATACCAAAGAATAAAAGAAGATTCAACTAAATAGCCCTCCTCGACTGACAGCCAAAATTAAAACATTAGTAAGTCATAAGGGCTATTTTAACACCTGTTATGCTCATAATGTAGTACTAATGCGACTCTAGACTCTAGAATGCAGTCACAGCAAAGTAATTAAAAGGTTAGTTAACTTTAGAATTAACAAAACATTTTCATTTTCTTGAAATGAGTACATAGTAGTTATTTTTACAAAATAATGTGCATTTTGAAGTATATCTAATTGAAGTTTATTATCTTATTAGATTACAGCTAACTTAATGCGGCCTTCCAACGTTCCCCATCCCTGCTTTAGACTTTAGAGTTGCAGACTGTACACAGGCCCTTTGGCCTACCGAATCCTCGCAGGCCGGCGATCGCCCCGTACACTAGCACCTTCCCACACACCGGGGCCGATCTACAATTCTACTGAAGCCAATTAACCTACAAACATCTACCTCTTTGGAGTGTGGGAGGGCACCAGGAGAAAGCACATGTGGTCACGGGGAGAACGTACAAACTCCACACAGACAGCACCCGAGGTCAGGATCGAACCCGGGTCTCTGGCGCTGTGAGGCAGCAGCTCTACCCGCTGCGTCACCATGCTTCCCGAAATACCAAGATACACTGAAAAGCTGCTTGCTAACCTCGCTCTAAGCTAAACTAAAGGGCCCGTCCCACTTTACGAGGTAATTCAAGAGTTCTCCCGAGTTTCCCCTGATTCGAACTCGGAAATTTAGGGTAATGGCCGCTCGTCGGTACTCGGGGCTCTCGTGGACATTTTTCAACATGTTGAAAATTCTTCACGAGTCTTCCCGAGCTTACCGCGTTTCCCGTGTACCTGCCGTTAGCGCTAAGAGACGTCCCCGAGCTCCGACGTACCCGCTACGTTCATTCTCCGTGCTTACCACGAGTTTGATTTTTTTTTAAACTCGGGAGCGCTCTTGAATTACCTCGTACTGTGGGACAGGGCCATTAGAATAAGATACAAAACACGACTAAGTTTAGATTTAAGTTTGATATCGTCATGTTTTGTTTAGTTTAGAGACACAGCACGGGGAAAGGCCCTTCGGCCCACCGAGTCATCAATCACACTATGTTATCCCTTTTCCCCACACTATGTTATCCAATTTACTGAGGGCCAATTAACCTACAAACCCGCACGTCTTTGGGATGTGGGAGAGACCCGGAGGTAAGCCACGCGGTGGCAGGGAGAACGTGCAAACACCATGCAGACAGCACCCGAGGTCAGGATCGAACCCGGGTCCCTGGCGCTGCCAGGCAGCAACTCTACCACTTTGTTGTGCTGTTCTATGTTCTATTTCCCACAATTCTCTCAAGTGCTTTGCCGTTTTTTTGGTTTAGTTTAGATTCGTGTAGTTAACTTTACTTTAGAGATATAGCGTGTGGGAACAGGCCCTCGAGTCCACCCCAACCAATGATCATCTGTACACGGTCACCGTGCGCAGCGGTAGAGTTGCCGCCTTACAGCGCTCGCAGCGCCGGATACCCGGGTTCCATCCCGACCACGGGTGCTGTCTGTACGGAGTTCGTCCGTTCTCCCCGTGACCTGCGTGGGTTTTCTCCGAGATCTCCGGTTTCCTCCCACACTCCAAAGACGTGCAGGTTTGCAGGTTAATTGGCTTGGTGTAAATGTAAAAATTGTCCCTAGTGGGTGTAGGATAGTGTTAATGTGCGGGGGTTGCTGGTCGGCACGGACTCGGTGGGCCGAAGGGCCTGTTTCCGCGCTGAATATCTAAACCAAACTGAACTAAACTAAACTAAAACACAAAACTAGTTCTATGTTATCCCATTCTCGCATCCTAGAGGCAATTTACAGAAGCCTATGAACCTACAAACCCTCACGTCTTGCCACAGAGGGAGTACAGAGAAGGTTCACCAGACTGATTCCTGGGATGGCAGGACTTCCATATGAAGAAAGACTGGATAGACTCGGCTTGTACTCGCTAGAATTTAGAAGATTGAGGGGGGATCTTATAGAGACTTACAAAATTCTTAAGGGGTTGGACAGGCTAGATGCAGGAAGATTGTTCCCGATGTTGGGGAAGTCCAGGACAAGGGGTCACAGTTTAAGGATAAGGGGGAAGTCTTTTAGGACCGAGATGAGAAGAAAAAAAATTCACACAGAGAGTGGTGAATCTGTGTAATTCTCTGCCACAGAAGGTAGTTGAGGCCAGTTCGTTGGCTATATTTAAGAGGGAGTTGGATGTGGCCCTTGTGGCTAAAGGGATCAGGGGGTATGGAGAGAAGGCAGGTACGGGATACTGAGTTGGATGATCAGCCATGATCATATTGAATGGCGGTGCAGGCTCGAAGGGCCGAATGGCCTGCTCCTGCACCTATTTTCTATGTTTCTATGTTTCTATGAGTGCGGGAGAAAACTGGAGCACCCCCGGAGAAAACCCACACGGTCGCAGTGAGAACGTGCAAACTCTGCACAGACAGCACTCGTAGATCGAACCCGGGCCTCTGGATCTCTGAAGGGCCTGTTTCCAGGCTGCATCTCTAAACTCAGCTTGGGGTAAGATGGCAACTCCTCCACTGCACTGCTGTGCCGCTCTTAAATCAAATAAGTAATGGATATTTGAAGTATAATTAATGTTGAAAACGATGACAGCTAATTTGGCTCCGTCAGATCCTACAAACAGCAATAAAGAAAGTGACCTAATTTGTTTTTAGCACTGTTGGTGTAATGAGTCATAGAGGCACGCAGCGTAGAACCAGGCCCTCCAGCCATTGAAGCTAGGCCGACCATTAATCCATCATTTACACTAATCCAACATTAATCCTATGTTTTCATCTCCGCACCCTCTCATCCACTCCCTCCAGGTCCATCCACTCCTCCACACACTCACAGGGCAATTTACACAGGCCCATTAAACCACCAGGTAGTCCCTGCCAAAGACCCTACAGCGAGCAAGATAGACCACTCGACGAAAAAGACGCAGTCCGGTCATGGGCAGATTCATGGGTAATTTTCGGCCCCATTTCCGTAACCGGCTTCCGTCTCCGCACCAAAGATCCCGTAGCGGAGCAAAGAGACGCAAGCCGGTTACAGAAACATCCTCGTAAAAATCAAAGTTCTTTGGGAAAAATCTTCTCCTCGTTTTCAGAATTATAATTTATTAACACAAGCTGTTCCCCCGCAACGTTGATTTCACTGCGAGTCGGGTCGGGTCGGGTCGGGTCGGGTCGGGTCGGGTCGGGTCGGGTTACCAAAATGGATGAAAAAAAGAGCCACGTTCCGCTCAGTTGCGTACTACACGTCAGCCCGTTGCATTTAGCAAGAGTGGTCTATCTTGCTCTGCTGTAGGATCTTTGGTCCTTGCTTTCTCCTTCCTTCCCCTCCCTTTCCCAGCTCTCCCACAGCCCACTGTCTCCGCCTCTTCCTTTCTTCTTCCCCACCCCCACGCCCCCACATCAGTCTCGACCCGTAGATGCTGCCTCACCCGCTGAGTTTCTCCTGCATTTTTGTCGACCGAGCTGCCAGACTCGATGAGTTTGGGATGTAGGAGGAAGCTGGCGGAAGCTGACAGGGATATAGGAAGAAGATAGGCGCAAAAAGCTGGAGTAACTCAGCGGGCCAGGCAGCATCTCTGGAGAGAAGGAATGGGTGACGTTTCGGGTCGAGACCCTTCTTCAGACTGAACATACAAACTCCATACAGGCAGAACCTAAGGTCAGGATTGAACCCAGGACTCTGATGCAAGGAGGCAGAGACCTGACCTAATACGCCCCTGACCGGCTTAATTTCAATATGCATCAGAAACGGAATAATAACATTAGTACTTGCTCACCTCCCTTCCATCGACTCCCTCTACACCTCACGCTGCCTCGGCAAGGCCAGCAGCATCATCACGGACCAGTCTCACCCCCGGCCACTCCCTCTTCTCCCCTCTCCCAGCGGGCAAGAGGCACAGAAGTGTGAAAACACACGCCTCCAGATTCAGGGACAGTTTCCTCCCAGCTGTTATCAGGCAACAGAACCATCCTCTCACTAACTAGAGAGCGGTCCTGATCTCCCATCTACCTCATTGGAGAAACTCAGATTATCATTTGGTAGACAAAAACGCTGGAGAAACTCAGCGGGTGAAGCAGGAGCGAAGGAAATAGGCAACGTTTCGGGCCGAAACCCTTCTTCAGACTGATGTAGGGTGGGGAGGGGGGGGGGGGAGAAGAAAGGAGAAAGGAAGAGAAGGAGTCCGAGGGCTGAGGGAGAGCTGAGAAGGGGAGGAGGGGAGGAGACAGCAAGGGCTACCGGAAATTGGAGAAGTCAGTGTTCGGGCCACTGGGATGCAGACTGCCTAAAGCGGAATATGAGGTGCTGCTCCTCCAATTTCCGGTGGGCCTCACTCTGGCCATGGAGGAGGCCCAGGACAGAAAGGTCGGATTCGGAGTGGGAGGGGGAGCGGAAGTGCTGAGCCACCGGGTGGTCGGGTTGGTTAATGCGGACCGAGCGGAGGTGTTCGGCGAGAACGAACGCCAAGCCTACGCTTGGTCTCACCGATGTAGATCAGCTGACACCTAGAGCAGCGGATGCAGTAGATGAGGTTGGAGGAGGTGCAGGTGAACCTCTGTCTCACCTGGAACGACTGCTTGGGTCCTTGAGAGTCCTTCTTAAACTCAGATTGCCATTTACGGGACTTTATCTCGCACTAAACGTTATTCCCATCACCCTGTATCTGTTGATTGTAATCACGTACAGATTTTCCAAAACAGTTTACACTTGACAATAAAATAAACTAACTAACTTCAAAAAAAATAACTGCGGCTCTCCTTACATACAGTCCTGGGATGATGATATTCTTCCTCATCAACCTGTGTTATACTGTCCTATCTTCTAAGTCCTATGTTCAGCGTAGCATCTTTAAAAGGTGAAGCGCTCTCTCAATATTGCACTGGTGAGACAGACTGGATTTAACCACTCGGAGAGTGGGTGCAGGACTTAAACCCACACGGTATAGAGTTCAGTTCAATGTCGTCCACACATTTATCTCCTCCCGCCTGGATTACTGCAACTCCCTCTACACTGGCATCGGCCAATCTTCCCTGTCCCGCCTGCAACCGGTCCAAAACACCGCAGCGAGACACCCGAACACGGGGCCACATCACCCCGATCCTGGCCTCCCTCCACTGGCTCCCTGTGTGGTTCCGAATACATTTCAAGATCCTCCTTCATGTCTACAGAGCCCTCAACGGGCTCGCCCCCACCGACATCTAAAGTCTGCTCACCCACCACACCACCTCCAGGTCCCTCAGATCGGCCGGCTTGGGGTTACTGAACATCCCGCGGTCGAGGCGTAAGCTCAGGGGCGGTTCCAGCTCCTAGACTGTGGTCAGCATCCATCTTCCCATCAGAACTGCCCCCTCCATCTCCTTTTTAAGTCGAGACTAAAAACTCCTCTCTACTCCCAAGCCTTTCTTGAATCCTCTGAGCGAGGGCTGTATGTATGTAGTGATGTTTGTATTTAATCTATGAACCACTGTTGTTTGTTGTACTATTCTTATACCAATGTAAAGCACTTTGGCCGACGAGAGTTGTTTGTTCAATGTGCTATAGAAATAAAAGTGACTTGAGTTGCCGACTAGTTAATTGCCACGTGTAGCGAGGTACAGCTTTTGTTACGTGCATTCCAGTCAGCGGAAAGACAATACATGATTACAAACGAGCCGTTAGAATGAACAACCTCCGTCTGGGACAGCACCCGTGGTCAGGATCAATAGACGATAGACAATAGGCGCAGGGGTAGGCCGTTCGGCCCTTCGAGCCAGCACCGCCATTCACTGTGATCATGGCTGATCGTCCCAGGTCTCGAACCCGGGTCTCTGGCGTGGCAAGGCAGTAACTCCACCACTGCGCCACAGTGTCAGTAGAGGCTCAGAGCTGAAAGCGTTAACCATTAATCCACAACCTAACCGTTGTATGTTTTATTATCACGGATTGAGATCTAGTTTTGGTATCAGGTGCCCAGCCTTCCTGCAGCCAGTGAAATGCTTGGAGTCTGCATGTTTCAGTGATGAATCCTTGCCCACTGTAGTTAGGGCAGGGTGGAAAGGGGCTCGCCTGCCTCAGCTTAGTGTGTTGTACATGACCGGGTAACGAGGGAGGGGAGGCGGGGAAAGGTTCAGTGCGCCGCCCACGCCGCCTGTTCCCGGAGCATCCCAGCACCTTCAGTAAAGTGAAACTAACTCCCCAACTTCACAGCGAAGTCCTTTCATCAGTCGCCAAGGCAGGCACACAGTGCAGGAGTTACTCAGCGGGTCAGGCAGCATCTGCGGAGAAAAGGAATGGGCAACGTTTCGGGTCACGACCCTTCTCCACTGAGAGACAGGGGAAATGGGAAGGAGAGAGAGATGGAGAGAGTGTGAGAGAGAGAGAGAGAGAGAGAGAGAGAGTGATGGAGAGAGAGTGTGAGAGAGAGAGAGAGAGAGAGAGAGAGATGGAGAGAGAGAGAGATAGAGAGAGAGAGAGAGCGAGAGAGAGAGCGAGAGAGAGAGAGAGAGTGTGTGTGTGAGAGAGAGAGAGAGAGAGTGTGAGAGTGATGGAGAGAGAGAGAGAGAGAGAGAGAGAGAGAGAGAGAGAGAGAGAGAGAGAGAGAGAGAGAGAGAGAGAGCGGGATGAGAGAGAGAGAGAGAGAGAGAGAGAGAGAGAGTGTGAGAGAGAGAGAGACTAGGAATAAAGAATTGCAGATATGCAAAAGGCACCGGTAATCGAGGGGATGTAGAGCCCACAATGGTCCATTGTTGGCTGTGGGATAGGTGACACAGACAGTGAAACTCTTGAGGATGACAGAGAAACTAGTACGACGACCAGGGTGGGGAGATGGACGGAGAGAGAGAGGGGAAAGCAAGAGTTACTTGAAGTTAGACAAACCCACGTTCACACCGCTGGGGTGTAAGCGGCCCAAGCGAGACATGAGGCGCTGCTCCTCCAATCTGCGCTGGGCCTCACTCTGACAGGAGGAGGCCCAGGACAGAAAGGTGAGTGTGGGAATAGGAGGTGGAGTTAATGTGTTTGGAAACCGGCAGATCACGTAGGCCTAAAAATAGCCCGATTAAAAGGGCCTTCTAAAGTCCTCTCAGTCATAAACAAAGGGCAAAGCTCAATCGATTTATAAACATCATGTGCGGTCCGGATTGCAAAATAAATTCCTGCCAGTTTATCTTATATTTCCCAAAGGCAAAGGTTTTATTTTCAGTTAATCTGCTGTATGTATCTGACATTTCATTCCAAAACCATGTGATGTGATAGCGGTGTTTAAGAGGCTTTTGGATAGGCACAAGGATGTGCAGGGAATGGAAGGATGGGGGTCACATGCAGGCAGAGGAGATCAGTTTAACTTGGCATCATGTTCAGCATGGATATTGTGGGCTGAAGGGCCTGTTTCCGTGCTGTACTATTCTACATTCTATGTTCTATCCTATGTTATATTTCTTCAATATCGAATATAGGAGCAAAGAGGTCCTTCTGCAGTTGTACAGGGCCCTAGTGAGACCACACCTGGAGTATTGTGTGCAGTTTTGGTCCCCTAATTTGAGGAAGGACATTCTTGCTATTGAGGGAGCCCAGCGTAGGTTTACAAGGTTAATTCCCGGGATGGCGGGACTGTCATATGCTGAGAGAATGGAGCGGCTGGGCTTGTACACTCTGGGGTTTAGAAGGATGAGAGGGAATCTCATTGAAACATATAAGATTGTTAAGGGCTTGGACACGCTAGAGGCAGGAAACATGTTCCCGATGTTGGGCGAGTCCAGAACCAGGGGCCACAGTTTAAGAATAAGGGGTCGGCCATTTCGAACGGAGACGAGGAAACACTTTTTCTCACAGAGAGTGGTGAGTCTGTGGAATTCTCTGCCTCAGAGGGCGGTGGAGGCCGGTTCTCTGGATGCTTTCAAGAGAGAGCTAGATAGGGCTCTTAAAGATAGCGGAGTCAGGGGATATGGGGAGAAGGCAGGAACGGGGTACTGATTGGGGATGATCAGCCATGATCACATTGAATGGCGGTGCTGGCTCGAAGGGCCGAATGGCCTACTCCTGCACCTATTATTGTCTATTGTCTGTTCATGTTTAGTTTAGTTTAGAGATACAGTGCGGAAACAGGCCCTTCGGCCCACCAGGCCTGCGCCGACCAGCGATCCCCGCACGCTGACACTATCCTACACGCACACTAGGGACAATTTACAATGTCACCAAGCCAATTAACCTCCAAACCTGCACGTCTTTGGAGTGTGGGAGGAAACCGGAGCACCCGGAGAAAACCCACGCGGGTCACGGGGAGAACGTGCAAACTCCGTACGGACAGCGCCCGTGGTCAGGATCGAACCCGGGTCTCCGGCGCGGTGAGGCAGCAACTCCACCGCTGCCTCGCACAGCCGCCCTGGAAACATTGGAAATTTGAACAGAACATGCTGGCAGCATTCAACAAGCCAGGCAGCGTCAGTTAATGTTTTCGGTTGGAGACAAGAGAAAGTGCAGATGATGGAACCCATAGCGAAACACAAAGTGCTGGAGGAACTCATTAGGTCAGGCAGCATCTGCAGAGAGAATAGATTGATGATGTTTCATGAGGTCAGTTATGGGTTGGAAGAAGTGTTTCATCCCGAAATGTAATTTAATTAAACTAATCTAAACTAAACTAAACTATCTTGAATACTAGATAGGCTCAAAAAGCTGGATTAACTCAGTGGGTCATAGAATCATAGAATCATAGAAAATAGGTGCAGGAGTAGGCCATTCGGCCCTTCGAGCCTGCACCGCCATTCAATATGATCATGGCTGATCATCCAACTCAGTATCCCGTACCTGCCTTCTCTCCATACCCCCTGGTCCCTTTAGCCACAAGGGCCACATCTAACTCCCTCTTAAATATAGCCAATGAACTGGCCTCAACTACCTTCTGTGGCAGAGAGTTCCACAGATTCACCACTCTCTGTGTGAAAAATGATTTTCTCATCTCGGTCCTAAAAGACTTCCCCCTTATCCTTAAACTGTGACCCCTTGTCCTGGACTTCCCCAACATCGGGAACAATCTTCCTGCATCTAGCCTGTCCAACCCCTTAAGAATTTTGTAAGTTTCTATAAGATCCCCCCTCAATCTTCTAAATTCTAGCGAGTACAAGACGAGTCTATCCAGTCTTTCTTCATATGGAAGTCCTGCCATCCCAGGAATCAGTCTGGTGAACCTTCTCTGTACTCCCTCTATGGCAAGAATGTCTTTCCTCAGATTAGGAGACCAAAACTGTACGCAATACTCCAGGTGTGGCCTCACCGAGACCCTGTACAACTGCAGTAGAACCTCCCTGCTCTTGAACTCAAATCCTTTTGCAACGAATGCAACAGCAGACAGCATCTCTGGAGAAAAAAAAAACAGGTAACGTTTCGGCTCGAGACCCTTCCTCAGACTAAGAGTCAGGGGAAAAGGAAACGAGAGATGTGGAGGGCAATGTAGAGAGATATAGAACAAGTGAATGAAAGATATGCAAAAAAATTAACGATGATTAGGAAACAGGCCGTTGTTAGCTCCATGCTGGGTGAAAACAAATTATAATGAGATCAACGAGTTACTCCAGCTTTTTGTGTCTACAGTTTAAACCAGCATCTGCAGTTGCTTCTTACACATCGCAAAATCAGGGCAGGCACGGTGGTGTAGCGCTAGAGTTGCTGCCTTAAAGCACTTGCATAGAAACAGAGACAATAGGTGCAGGAGTAGGCCATTCGGCCCTTCGAGCCAGCACCGCCATTCAATATGATCATGGCTGATCATCCAACTCAGTATCCTGTACCTGCCTTCTCTCCATACCCCCTGATCCCTTTAGCCACAAGGGCCACATCTAACTCCCTCTTAAATATAGCCAATGAACTGGCCTCAACTACCTTCTGTGGCAGAGAATTCCACAGACTCACCACTCTGTGTGTGTGAAAAATGTTTTTCTCATCTCGGTCCTAAAAGACTTCCCCCTTATCCTTAAACTGTGACCCCTTGTCCTGGACTTCCCCAACATCGGGAACAATCTTCCTGCATCTAGCCTGTCCAACCCCTTAAGAATTTTGTAAGTCTCTATAAGATCCCCCCTCAATCATCTAAATTCCAGCGAGTACAAGCCGAGTCTATCCAGTCTTTCTTCATATGGAAGTCCTGCCATCCCAGGAATCAGTCTGGTGAACTTTCTCTGTACTCCCTCTATGGCAAGAATGTCTTTCCTCAGATTTGGAGACCAAAACTTGCAGCGCCGGAGACCCGGGTTCGATCCTGACTACGGGCGCTGTCTGTACGGAGTTTGCACGCTCTCCCCGTGACCTGCGTGGGTTTTCTCCGAGATCTTCGGTTTCCTCCCAGACTCCAAAGACGTACAGGATTGTAGGCTAATTGGCTCGGTAAGTGTAAAAATTGTCACTAGTGCGTGTGTGATAGTGTTATGCCCCTGTCCCACTTAGGAAACCTGAACGGAAACCTCTGGAGACTTTGCGCCCCACTCAAGGTTTCCGTGCGGTTCCGGAGGTTTTTGTCAGTCTCTCTAATGGTCGAAAGAGGTTTCCGTTTTAAAAATCGGTAATTTTTTAGTCGAAGCCGGTTGCGATGCTAGTTGAAGGTGGTTGCCGGAGGACAAAAACCTCCGGGAACCGCACGGAAACCTTGGGTGGGGCGCAAAGTCTCCAGAGGTTTCCGTTCAGGTTTCCTAAGTGGGACAGGGGCATTAATGTGCGTGGATCACTGGTCGGCCCGGACTCAGTGGCCTGTTTCCGCTCTGTTTCTCTAAACTAAACTAAACTAAACAACTAGTGGTGTTGAGATAACCCCAGGCATCCTGCACTTTAAATGTACAGCAATAAAGTATATTGGCTGATGTTATGGTAAGTATTATCTCATAAATACCTGCAAGTGTCACTCATGTTTTCCGAGCAGTAATCTAATCTCAGAGTTCAGATGGTGGAATACAAAAATGTTTTTCTTCTGTCACCAGGTATTACAAGAACATTTTAAAAAAGCGAATACTGTAACAACCCCAACATTGAAAATAAACCTGGACAGGTACATGTGTCGGAAGGAACTGCAGATGCTGGTTTACACCGAAGATAGACACAAAATGCTGGAGCGGTAGAGTTGCTGCCTCACAGCGCCAGAGACCCGGGTTCAATCCTGACTACGGGCGCTGTCTGTACGGAGTTTGCACGCTCTCCCCGTGACCTGCGTGGGTTTTCTCCAGGATCTCCGGTTTCCTCCCACACTCCAAAGACGTGCAGGTTTGTAGGTAAATGGGCTTTGGTAAAATTGTAAATTGTCCCTAGAGTGTGTAGGGTAGTGTTAGTGTGCGGGGATCGCTGGTCGGCGCGGACTCGGTGGGCCGAAGGGCCTGTTTCCGCGCTGTATCTCTAAACTACCACAACTAAACTCAGCGGGTCAGGCAGCATCTATGGAGAAAAGGAAGAGGTGACATTTGGGTCGAGACCATTCATCAGACTTCACCTCCTTCCTGAAGAAGGGTTTCGGCCCGAAACGTCGCCTATTTCCTTCGCTCCACAGATGCTGCTGCACCCGCTGAGTTTCTCCAGCACTTTTGTCTCCCTTCATCTCCAAAGATGCTGCCTGACCCGTTGAGTTTCTCTGGCATTTTGTGGAAAATTGCATGGATAGGAAAGATTTAGCGGTTCTAGTTTGTTCCCTTGTTTCTTGTTCCTGAGGATTTCCTGGTTTCCAAAGTTTAAGTGGGATATGGGCCAAACGCAGGCAGGTGGGACTGGATGGGGCATCTTGGACAGCATGGGCAAGTTGGGCTGAAGGGCCTGTTTCCATGCTATATGACTCTATAACTATGACTCCACTCAACTCCCGTTGAATCACTCGAGTAGTACATGTCTACTTACTACACACTCACGAGATTTATAGGGCTCTGGTGAGACCACATCTGGAGTATTGTGTACAGTTTTGGTCTCCTAATTTGAGGAAGGACATCCTTGTGATTGAGGCAGTGCAGCGTAGGTTCATGAGATTGACCCCTGGGATGGCGGGACTGTCATATGAGGAAAGATTGAAAAGACTGGGCTTGTATTCACTGGAGTTTAGAAGGATGAGGGGGATCTTATAGAAACATATAAAATTATAAAAGGACTGGACAAGCTAGATGCAGGAAAAGTGTTCCCAATGTTGGGTGAGTCCAGAACCAGGGGCCACAGTCTTAGAATAAAGGGGAGGTCATTTAAGACTGAGCTGGGAAAAAACTTTTTTAACCCAGAGAGTTGTGAATTTATGGAATTCCCTGCCACAGAGGGCAGTGGAGGCCAAATCACTGGATGGATTTAAGAGAGAGTTGGATAGAGCTCTAGGGGCTAGTGGAGTCAAGGGATATGGGGAGAAGGCAGGCACGGGTTATTGATTGAGGACGATCAGCCATGATCACAATGAATGGCGGTGCTGGCTCGAAGGGCCGAATGGCCTCCTCCTGCACCTATTTTCTATGTTTCTATGTTTCTATTTACCAGAACATTAGTGGTATATATTTTCAGAAAGAAGGAACTCTGTGGTTATACACAAGAATGTTTGGAAAACATTTTTGGAATCTATCTAAAATTGACCTCCTATTATTCCCTGGTATTTTGTACAGGTCCCACCACCGATTTTTCTGCGACTGACGGCCCGGCACCTCCTTTAATCCGGACAAAATTACGAGAGCGCACTTGAAATCCCCCCCTGGAAGTCCCCCCGAAAATGTGGCCCCCAGGTCAGGCGAGGCGGTCAATCTCTACCTCGTCGGGACTCCCGCGGCCGATCGGCGGGTCGGGTTTGCCCCCTGCGGCCGGGGCTCTGGAACTCCCACCCGGCCCGAGCCGGCAGATCCGTTCCCATAGTCGACTTCCGAGGCCGATTTTGCCGGCCGGTATCTCGGCCCCTAGGCGGACCGTCCCGGTATCATTAGACTCCTCTCGGAAGCCGTGACCTCTGTTGGTCCGGAAAAACAGATAATCCAGCAAGGCTCTGGAACCAAGGGTGCCTGCAAATCAGTGGTGGACCTACTGGACTATACAGTCCACTCAATGATGCAGAACTAACTTTGATGCAAGAGTCAAACTGCTGGAACCGCCATTCAATATGATCATGGCTGATCATCCAACTCAGTATCCCGTACCTGCCTTCTCTCCATATCCCCTGATCCCTTTAGCCACAAGGACCACATCTAACTCCCTCTCAAATATAGCCAATGAACTGGCCTCAACTACCTTCTGTGGCAGAGAATTCCACAGACTCACCACTCTCTGTGTGAAAAATGATTTTCTCATCTCGGTCCTAAAAGACTTCCCCCTTATCCTTAAACTGTGACCCCTTGTCCTGGACTTCCCCAACATCGGGAACAATCTTCCTGCATCTAGCCTGTCCAACCCCTTAAGAATTTTGTAAGTTTCTATAAGATCCCCCCTCAATCTTCTAAATTCTAGCGAGTACAAGACGAGTCTATCCAGTCTTTCTTCATATGGAAGTCCTGCCATCCCAGGAATCAGTCTGGTGAACCTTCTCTGTACTCCCTCTATGGCAAGAATGTCTTTCCTCAGATTAGGAGACCAAAACTGTACGCAATACTCCAGGTGTGGCCTCACCAAGGCCCTGTACAACTGCAGTAGAACCTCCCTGCTCCTATACTCAAATCCTTTTGCTATGAATGCCAACATACCATTTGCTTTCTTCACTGCCTGCTGCACCTGCATGCCTACTTTCAATGACTGGTGTACCATGACACCCAGGTCTCGTTGCATCTCCCCTTTTCCTAATTGGCCACCATTTAGATAATAGTCTGCTTTCCTGTTTTTGCCACCAAAGTGGATAACCTCACATTTATCCACATTATACTGCATCTGCCAAACATTTGCCCACTCACCCAGCCTATCCAAGTTACCTTGCAGCCTCCTAGCATCCTCCTTACACCTAACACTGCCCCCCAGCTTCGTGTCATCCACAAACTTGGAGATATTGCATTCAATTCCCTCGTCCAAATCATTAATATATATTGTAAATAGCTGGGGTCCCAGCACTGAGCCCTGGGGTACCCCACTAGTCACTGCCTGCCATTCTGAAAATTACCCGTTTACTCCTACTCTTTGCTTCCTGTCTGCCAGCCAGTTCTCTATCCACATCAACACTGAACCCCCAATACCGTTTGTAGATAAAGTGGCCTGGTGTGAATGTAAATTGTCCCAAGTGTGTGTAGAACTAGCGTTAAGGGCCTGTCCCACTTGCCGATTTGTTCGGCAACTGCCGGCATCATTGACTGACGTAGGTCACCGAAAAATCCGTGGCGTGACGACGTGTTGACGCGCGGTGTTTTTTCACGTGTCGCAACATTTTTTTGTCGCCAGTGGATTTTGAAACATTTACAATCTTTTGGCGACACTGACATCGCCAAGTGGGACAGGCCCTTTAGTGTGCGGGTTCCGCTGGCCGGCCCGGCCACGGTGGGCCGAAGGGCCTCATTCCCGCGCTGCAGCACTAAACTAAACGAACGTTAGTGTGCAGGGATCGCTGGCCGGCGCGGACACAGCGGGCCGAAGGGCCTCATTCCCGCGCTGTATTTCCAAACTAAAACAAACTAAACTGTGTCTGTGGAATAATCTGCGGAATTCTCTGCCACAGAAGGTAGTTGAGGCCAGTTCATTGGCTATATTTAAGAGGGAGTTAGATGTGGCCCTTGTGGCTAAAGGGATCAGGGGGTATGGAGAGAAGGCAGGTACGGGATACTGAGTTGGATGATCAGCCATGATCATATTGAATGGCAGTGCAGGCTCGAAGGGCCGAATGGCCTACTCCTGCACCTAATTTCTCTGTTTCTAAACAGCCCTCAAATTCACAGGGCATTCATTCCGTGTTGCACTGCACACTATATGGTGTGTGTTCTCTCGATTTCTGTCCATTCCGTCCATTCCCTCGTGTCAAGTGCAGAGTACAGGCAGCGGTGGCACTGAGAGCCGTCCAGCGCGACTAATTTACGGCCTGGCAAAATATTTATTTTTGCCTGTTTTATCAATGCTCCCACAAGGCATTTCCTGCCAACTGCCAACTCCAGATCCCTTCCATTGTGTCCCCGCCGATTGAACAACTCAGGCCCGAAGAACGATCAGATAAGGAGACCCATTTACTCCATCGCTCGGAAAAAAACAGGAACAGGTTTATTCAGGACAAACATTTCGCCGCACGAATATCGGATCCTCGCACAGGGACGGTTGGCGGGAGCGAAACGCAGCTGGGAGAGGCGGCCGCTGCGGGCAGAGGCTGAGAACTCGGAGATGGACACAGAATGCTGGAGCAACTCAGGCAGCAGCTCTGGAGAGAAGGAATGGGTGACGTTTCAGGTCGAGACCCTCCTCATCGAGTCATAGAGTGATACAGTGTGGAAACTTAGAAACATAGAAATTAGGTGCAGGAGTAGGCCATTCGGCCCTTCGAGCCTGCACCGCCATTCAATATGATCATGGCTGATCATCCAACTCAGTATCCCGTACCTGCCTTCTCTCCATACCCCCTGATCCCTTTGGCCACAAGAGCCACATCTAACTCCCTCTTAAATGGAAACAGGCCCTTTGGACCAACTCGCCCAACAATGTCCCAGCTACACTAGTCCCACTTGCCTGCGCTTGGTCCATATCCCTCCAAACCTGTCCTATCCATGCACCTGTCCAACTGTTTCTTAAACGATGGGATAGTCCCAGCCTCAACTATCTCCTCTGGCAGCTTGTTCCATACACCCACCACCCTCTGTGTGAAAAAGTTACCCCTCGGATTCCTGTTCAATCTTTTCCCCTTCACCTTGAGCCTATGTCCTCTGGTCATCTCCTTCCTAAAGGAATGTCCTTTAATTCTGAGGCTATGACCTCTGGTCCTGGACTCACCCACTAGTGGAAACGGTTCAGAGACCTCACTGTCTCCAGCCTTTGCAATGTCTGACCCTCCAACCCACGTCACACTACCGAGGATGTGCTTCAGAAAGGCGATGAGAGACAGCGTGAAAATAGTGCAGGACCCTTCGCCGCACCAGGTCCGAGCGGACCAGCGATCAAAGCAGCCAACCCTACACACAGGGGACAATTCAACTGAAGGCCAATTAACCGACAATTAGATCTGTTCTTTGACATTTTTAAAGTGGGTATTGACAGGCTTTTGTTTAGCGAGGATGTTAGTGGTTGTTGTGAGAAGGCAGGGGACTGGGGTTGAGGGGGAACGATAGATCAGCCACGATTGAATGGCGGAGTAGACTGAATTGCCCTGCTCCTATGGGCTTGTGAACGTTATGAAAATGATTTAAACAAAATTGATGAATGAGAGTCTCAACCTGAAACGTCACCCATTCCTTCACTGGAGTTTAGAAGGATGAGGGGGGATCTTATAGAAACATATACAATTATAAAAGGACTGGACAAGCTAGATGAGGTGATCTTATAGAAACATATACAATTATAAAAGGACTGGACAAGCTAGATTAGGTAGGGGGGACTTATAGAAACATATACATTATAAAAGTGTACTGGACAAGCTAGAAGAGGGGATCTTATAGAAACATATACAATTATAAAAGGACTGGACAAGCTAGATGAGGGGATCTTATAGAAACATATACAAAATTATAAAAGGACTGATAAGCAATTAGGGGGGATCTTATAGAAACAAAAATGAATATAAAAGGACCAGGACAAGGCTAGACTAGAGGGGAATGCTTATAGAAACATATACGAATTATAAATAAGGACTGTCAAGCTAGATTAGGGGGGATCTTATAGAAACTAAACAATTATACATAGGACTGGACAAGCTAGATTAGGGGGATCTTATAGAAACAGTAAACAATTATAAAAGGAACTGGAACAAGCTAGATAGAGGGGGATCTTATAATACACAATAGAATTATAAAAGGACTGGACAAGCTAGATTAGGGGGGATCTTATAGAAACATATACAATTATAAAAGGACTGGACAAGCTAGATTAGGGGGATCTTATAGAAACATATACAATTATAAAAGGACTGGACAAGCTAGATTAGGGGGGATCTTATAGAAACATATACAATTATAAAAGGACTGGATAAGCTAGATGAGGGAGGATCTTATAGAAATATACAATTATATAGGGATTGGACAAGCTGGATTAGGGGGGATCTTATAGAAACATATACAATTATAAAATGACTGGACAAGCTAGATTAGGGGGGATCTTATAGAAACATATACAATTATAAAAGGACTGGACAAGCTAGATGCAGGAAAACGGTTCCCAATGTTGGGTGAGTCCAGAACCAGGGGCCACAGTCTTAGAATAAAGGGGAGGCCACTTACGACTGAGGTGAGAAAAAACTTTTTCACCCAGAGAGTTGTGAATTTGTGGAATTCCCTGCCACAGAGGGCAGTGGAGGCCAAATCACTGGATGGTTTTAAGAGAGAGTTAGATAGAGCTCTAGGGGCTGGTGGAGTCAAGGGATATGGGGAGAAGGCAGGCACGGGTTATTGATTGGGACGATCAGCCATGATCACAATGAATGGCGGTGCTGGCTCAGAAGGGCCGAATGGCCTCCCCTTGCACCTATTTTCTATGTTTCTCCAGAGATGCTGCCTGTCTTCTCCTCATAACCCCTGACACCCGCACTAATCAAGATTCTAGATGAAGGCCAATGGGACAAAAGCAAATGTCTTATGGTCTTATTCAATAATAGCAGCTGAGGATTGTCACAGAGAGAGGTTTCTCCTGGTACCAGCTGCCTTCGTTGAGTGACCAGACGATTCCTCCCTCCCCATCCCGTGCCTCCTGAGCCTAGCGTTTCTCTGCGTACACCTTTCCTTCCTTTGATAATTTGCCACTAATATCTCATCAGCGCTGGGAGCCAGGACTTTCCCGTGTGGGCCTTGAACACAAGCACATTAATGTGCAGAAGGTGGAGGTGGAACTAGCGATCCACCCTCTCCACAGCTCATCTCTGCGGCCACCCATCTCCCCCCTCCCCCTCCTCACCCCTACTCCTCTCTCCTCCCCATACTCTCCTCCCTTCCACTCCCCTCCCCTCCCCATCTCCTTCCTTCCCTTCCCTTTCCCCTCCCCTACACCCCTCTCCTCCACTCCCCTCACCCTCTCCGGCCCCCCTCCCCTACTCACGCTCTTCTCCTGCCCCTCCTCTCCCACCCTTCCACTCCCCTCTCCCCCTCCCCCCTTTTCCTTCCCCTCCTTCCCCTACTCCCCACTCCTCCCCTCCTTTCCTCCCTTGCACTCCCCTCATCCTTTTCCTACCCCTCTTAATCCTCCCCACTCCTCACCTCCCCTTCCCTTCCCTCACCTCCCCTCCCCTCCCCTTCCTCACCTCCCCTCCCCTCCCCTCTCCTCCCCTCTCCTTCCCATCCCCTCCCCCTCCTCTACTCTCCCATCCCTCCCCTCTCCTCCCTCCTCCTCCCTCTCCTTCCCTCCCCTCTCCCTCCCACTCTCCTTCCCTCCCCTCTCCTCCCCCCCCCGCTCCTTTCTCTCGCCCTCCTCCCCCTCCTCTCCCACTCCTTCCCCTCACCCCCCCTCCCCTCCTCTCCTCTCCTTTCCTCCCCTCCCCTCTCCTCACCTCTCCTTCCCTCCCCTCCCCTCCCCTCCTCTCCCTCTCCTGTCCTCCCTCCCCTCTCCTCTCTTTCTCCTTCCCTTCTCTCCTTTCCCTCTCCTCCCCCTTCCTCCTCGTCTCCTCCCCTCCCCTCTCCTCACCCTCCCCCTCCCCTCTCCTCCCATCTCCTCGCCCTCCTCTCCCTCCCTCCCCTCCCCTCATTCCATCCCCTCCCCTCACCTCCCCTCCCCTCCCCTCCCCTCTCCCCTCCCCTCACCCTCTCCCATTCCCTCCCCTCCCTCTCCTCCCCTCTCCTCCCCTCTCCTCCCCTCTCCTACCCTCTCCTCCCCTCCCCTCCCCTCTCCTCCCCTACTCCCCTCTCCTCCCCTCCTTTCCACCTTGCACTCCCCTCTCCTTTCCTCCCCTCTCCTCCCCTCTCCTTCCCTCCCCTCCCCTCCTCTTCCCCTCTCCTCCTCACCCTGCCCTCACTCCCCTCCCCACCCCTCTCCTCCCCCTCCTCCCTCCCCCATCCTTACCCTCCCCCTCCCATCCCTCTCCCCTCCCCTCCCCTCCCCTCTCCTCCCCTCCAACAGACCAAAACCCGACTCTCCTCCCCTCTCCTCCCCTCCACTCTCCTCCCACCCTCTCCTCCCCTCCCCTCTCCTCCCCTCCCCTCTCCTCCCCGTCTCCTCCCCCTCCTCACCCTCCCCCACCCCTCTCCTCCCCTCTCCTCCCCTCCCCTCTCCACCTCCGCCCTCCCCTCTCCTCCCTTCCCCTCCTCTCACCTCCCCTCTCCTCCCCTCTCCTCCCCTCACCCCCCACCCTCTCCACCCTACTCCCCTCCTCTCTCCCCTCCTTTCCTCCCTTGCACTCCCTCTCCTTCCCTCCCCTCTCCTCCCCTTCTCCTTCCCTTCCCTCACCTCCCCTCCCCTCCTACTTTACTCTCTCCTTTCCCCTCTCCTCTACTCTCCTTCCTCCCCTCCCTCCCTTCCCTCCCCGCTCCTCCCTCCCCTCTCCTTCCCTCCCTCTCCTATCCACCCCTCTCCTTCCCTCCCCTCTCCTTCCCCTCCCCCCTCCCCTCCCTCTCCTCCCCCTCTCCTCCCCTCCCCTCCCCTCCCCATCCCCTCTCCTCCCCCTCTACTACCCTCCCCTCGCCCCTCCCCTCCCCTCCCCTTTCCTCCCCTCACCCTTCCTCCTTCCCTCCCCCTCCCCTCCCCTCTCCTCCCTCTCCTCACCCTCCCCTCCCCTCCCCCTCCCCTCTCCCTCCCCTCACCTCCCTCTCCCCTCCCCTCCCCCCTCTCCTCCCCTCCCTACTACCCTCACCCTCCCCTCCCCCTCCCCGTATCCTCCCCTCCCACTCTCCTCCCCTCCTCCCCTCTCCATCCCCTCCCCTCCCCTCCCCTCCTCCTCCCCCTCCTCACCCCC
>CM069171.1:9383842-9430516 GCA_035221665.1 Okamejei kenojei | reverse complement strand
ACAGAAATAACGAGAAGAAAAGAAAATACAAGAGGAAAAGAAGAAGAGAAAAGAAAGAAAAGAGAGATAAGAAAGAAAAGAGAAAAGGAATAATAGAAAAGAAAGAGAAGAAAAGAAAGGCAAAGCAAGAAGCATAGAAAAGAAAAGAAAAGAGGAGAAAGCCACCGGAAACGACAAGAACAGAAAGAAAAGGATAGAAACGAAAAGAATATTGAAAAAGAAGGAAAGCAAAGAAAAGGAATAAGAAACGATAAGAAAAGAGAAGGAAAGAAAGAAAAGGAAGAAAAGCAAAGAAAAGAAAGAAAGAGAAGAACGGAAAAGAAAAGGAACGAATAAGAAAAGAGAAGGAACAAAAGAAAGAAAAGGAAAGAAAAGCAAAGACAAGAAAAGGAAAGAAAAGAAAAGAAAAGGAAAGAAAAGAAAGAGAAGGAAAGAAAACGGAATGAAAAGAAAAGAAAGAAAGAGAAGAAAAGAGCAAGAAAGTGAAAAGAAACGGAAAAGTAGAAAAGAGCAAGATACGAAAGAAAAGCGAAAGAGAAAGAGAAGAAAGGAAAAGCAAGAAAAAGAAACAAAAGAAAAGAGAAGCTAAGAAAAGAAAAGAAAAGCGGAAGACAGGAAAAGAAAGCAAAGAAAAGAAAAAGATAAAGAGAAGCAATGAACAAAGAGAAGGAAAGAAAAGGAACGAAAAGAAAAGAAATGAGAAGAAAAGAAGAAGGAAAGACAGTGAAGAAAGCAAAGAACAAAGAAACCAGAGACGACAAGCACACAGACCAGCCCCGCGCCTGAACTACCCAGCCACGGCCCGACTGCGACGGCCAGCCCACCGTAAGCCACCGCCCCGCACCGCCCATCACCGAACCGACCAGACCCTCCCCTTCCCTCCCCTCCCCTCCCTCCCCTCTCCTCCCCTTCTCCTCCCTTCCCCTCCCTCCCCTCTCCTCCCCTCTCCTTCCCTCCCCTTCCCCTTCCCTCCCCCTCCCTCCCCCTTCCCTCCCCTCCCTCCCCTCCCTTCCTCCCCTCCCCTACCCCTCCCTCCCTTCCCTCCCTCCCCTCTCCCTTCTCCTCCCTTCCCTTCCCCTCCCCTCTCCTCCCTCCTCTCCTTCCTCACCCTTCCCTCCCCTCCCCTCCCTCTCCTCCCCTCCCTCCTCTCCCTCTCCTTCCCTTCCCCTCCCCTTCCTCCCCTCTCCTTCCCTCCCCTTCCCTCCCCTTCCCCTCCCTCCCCTCCCCTCCCCCGCCCCTCCCTTCCCTCCCCTCCCCTTCTCGTCTCCTTCCCTACCCTCCTCCCCTCCCCTCCCCTCTCCTCCTCCCCTTCACTCCCCCTCTCCTCCCTGTCTCCTTCCCTCCCCTCCCTCCCCTCAACTCCCTCCCCTCCCCTCCCCTCCCCTCCACTCCCCTCCCCTCCCCTCTCTCCCCTCCCCTCCCCTCCCCTCTCCTCCCCTCTCCTCCCCTCCCCTCCCTCCCCTCCCCTTCCCACTTCCCGTCTCTTCCCTCCCCTCCCCTCCCATCCCCTCCCCTTCCCCTCTCCTCCTCCCCTCCCCCTCTCCTCCCCTCCCCTTTCCCTCCCCTCTCTCCCGTCTCCTTCCCTCCCCTCCCCTCCCCTCAACTCCCCTCCCTCCCTCCCCTCCCCTCACTCCCCTCCCCTCCCCTCACTCCCCTCCCCTCCCTCCCCTCTCCTCCCCTCTCCTCACTCCCTCCTCCCCTCCCTCCCCTCCCCTCTCCTTCACCCTTCCCCCTTATGCAACTCCCCTTCCCCTCCCCTGGGCCCCTCCTCCCCTCCCCCTCATCCCCTTCACCCCCCTCCCCCACCTACCCTCCCCATCCCCACCAGCCCCCCCCCTCCCCCCCTCACCCTCCCCACTCTCCCTTCCCCTTCCCATCCCCTCTCCTCCCTCCCCTCCCCCCCTCCCTCTCCTACTCCCTCCTTCCCCTCCCCTCCCCTTCCCCTCCCTCCCCTACTCCCCTCATCCTCCCCTCCCCTCCCCTCCCCTCCCCTCCCTCTCCCCTCCCTCCCCCATACTCCCCTACTCCCCTCTCCCTCCCCTCTCCCTCCCCTTCCCCTTACTCCCCTCCCTCCCTCTCAGTGGTCTGTTCACTGTGCGGCAGAAACTCTACCACTGCCCCCCACCCACAGGAATGGTATTATTACCGGTGGTGCAGCCGGTAGAGTCGCTGCCTCACAGCGCCGGAGACCCGGGTTCCATCCTGACTACGGGTGCTGTCTGTGTGGAGTTTTCACGTTCTCCCTTTGACCGCGTGGGTTTTCTCCGGGTGCTCCGGTTTCCTCCCACACTCCACAGGCGTGCAGGCTTGTAGCTTAATTAACCTCTGACAATTGCCCCAAGTGTGTATGTAGGGAGTGGATGAGAAAGTGGAAGAACAGAACTAGGGTGAACAGATGGTCGGCATGAACTCGGTGGGCCGAAGGGCCTGTTTCCATGCTGTATCTCTGCATCAATCAAGACCACTCAGCCCATCACGTCTATGCTAACCCTAGGAAGACCCTTTAACGTTAATCCCATTCCTCTCTTTAATTCTGTCGCCATGCGCGGGCTTGTACACTCTGGAATTTAGAAGGATGAGAGGGGATCTTATTGAAACATATAAGATTATTAAGGGTTTGGACACGCTAGAGGCAGGAAACATGTTCCCGATGTTGGAGGAGTCCAGAACCAGGGGGCCACAGTTTAAGAATAAGGAGTAAGCCATTTAGAACGGAGACGAGGAAACACTTTTTCTCACAGAGAGGGGTGAGTCTGTGGAATTCTCTGCCTCAGAGGGCGGTGGAGGCCGGTTCTCTGGATGCTTTCAAGAGAGAGCTAGATAGGGCTCTTAAAGATAGATGGAGTCAGGGGATATGGGGAGGAAGGGCAGGAACGGGGTACTGATTGGGGATGATCAGCCATGATCACATTGAATGGCGGTGCTGGCTCGAAGGGCCGAATGGCCTACTCCTGCACCTATTGTCTATTTTTACTTTGCAAACATTTATAAGATTTATTTATGTTGTAGACAGTGGAAGTCATCATTAGAAAAATATTTATTTTGCCTTGAACATGACTAATATTCTCCACCCTTTCTGATTGAAATAACTCACTGCAGTCTAGAAAATATCTTATTTTCATTTCCATGATTTTAGTTTAGAGATACAGCACGGAAACAGGCCCTTCTGCCCACCAAGTCCGTGCCGACCAGCGCCCTCCTTACTCCAGCACTATCCTACACACACACTGGGGACAATTTACAATCATTACCTCAGCCAAATAACCTACAAACCTGCACGTCTTTGGAGTGTGGGAGGACCCGGAGAAAACCCACGCCACGAGGCCACGGGAGAAGTTGTGGGAGAGAGTTACAAACTCCACACCAGACAGCACCCGTAGTAGAGAAGTCGAACCCACGTCCGTTGAAGCAAAGGTAGCAACCTGTGTTCAGTTTAGAGATATAGCCCGGTAACAGGCCCTTCAGCCCACGGAACCAGCACCGGACAGTGATCTCCGCACGAAATCTTCAGTTGCCTCCCACGCTCCAAAGACGTACAGGTCTGTAGGTTAATTGGCTTGGTGTAGGTGTAAACTGTCGCTACTGTGCGCAGGATAGTGCTATGGGCCTGTCCAACTTGGGCGTCATTTGTGCGTGACATAATTTACGCGTCACGCCGCACAACGCGCGAGTGATGCCGCGCACAGGTGACGCAGGCAGTGATGCGCTGTCGCACGCGCCCCCCCCACCGGGATTTGGGGATTTACAAATTCTTCGCTCGCCCTTTGCACTATCCTGCACACACTAGGGACAATTTACACCCACGCCCAAGCCAATTAACCTGCAAACCCGTCCGGCTTTGGAGCGTGGGGGGGAAACCGGAGGATCTCGGGGAAAACCCACGCAGGTCTCGGGGGGAACATACAAACCCCGTACGGACAGCGCCCGTAATCGGGATGGAACCGGGTCTGTGAGCGCAGCAACTCTTACCGCTGTGACTGACCGATGTGGCCCCTTTATTTTTACCACCTCCCCCCCTATTCTTTTAGCACAATGTTACATCCCTGTGTACTCACCTTCTACTCGCGTCTCTGATTTTGATTCCTCCCCTGTCAAGAGCATCTGAACTTTCCCGAAGAACAATCCTGATCCTGACGATCCTCTTGCCTAGTTGAACCCTCTCTTTCCTGAACGCTGTTCCCATGAATTATCTCTGCACTCTGACCGAGAGCTTGACAGCTTTACTCAGCGGAGAAGCAAGCTTCAATATGCTTGGTCTCCTGAGGGAAATTAGAACGGAATAGAAATAAAATTATTAATCTTCCAGACTTCAATGATAAAGGAAGTGGCCCTGTGGGCTAGAGACAGGAGAGATGCCTGCAAACTGCAGGCTGGGTTTGCAATGGGGCCCGTCTTCTAAAGCCCACCTACCTCCATGTTCCCACACCACTGCGCACCCATGAAGCGTGCTGGAACGAACACGTGCCACGCGTGTGGTTACAGGGGTGGCACAGTGCCCCAGCGGTAGAGTTGCTGCCCAGTGCCAGAGACGCGGGTTCGATCCCGACCTCGGGTGCTGTCTGCTTCTCCCCCTGACCATGTGGGTTTTTCTCCGGGGGCTCCGGTTTCCTCCCACATCCCCTAGAGTAGACGTACATGTTTGTAGGCTAATTGGCTTCAGTAAAATTGTAAAGTGTTCCTAGGCAGACACAAAATGCCGGAGTCACTCAGCGGGACAGGCAGCATCTCTGGAGAGGAGGAATGGGTTCATCTGCAGTTCTTTCCTGCACTGTCCCCAGTGTGTGTAGGATAGTGTTAATGTGCGGGGATCGTTGGTCAGTGCGGAATCAGTGGGCTGAGAGGCCTGGAACTGAACTGAACTAAACGGACTGCCCTTCTCTTGGCTCACATACTCTTTAACCCTCAACTATTTACTGAACTGCTGGTTGAAGGTTACTGTCGAACTGTCGGTCAGTACTAAAACCACGGGATGACTAACCTTTGACCTTGCTGCAGTCACCCGCAAGGCCGCTGGGACGGTCAAAAAACATCTTTGCTCGGGGCAGCCTGGCCCTAGGATCTTTGGCCTAGGCCTACCTGATCTCCTGGTTGCCAAAGCACTTTAACCCCCCCCCCCCCCTTCCCATTCCCACACTGACCTTTCTGTCCTGGGCCTCCTCCATTGTCAGAGTGATGGTGTTGGACCAACGCAAGTTTGGACAACACTCACATTCCGCTTGGCCAGCTTACACCCCAGCGGGGTGAGTATTGATTTCAAAGTTGCCCAAATGATGAAGAGAGAGAGAGAGAGAGAGAGAGAGAGGAGGGGGGGAGAGGGGGGGAGGGGGGGAGGGGGGGAGGGTAGCAGGGGGAGAGGGAGGGGGGAGATGAGAGACGAGAGAGAGGAGAGAGATGGAGAGAGAGAATGAGAGAGAGAGAGAGTGAGAGAGGGAGAGGGGGAGAGAGAGAGAGATGGAAAAGAGAGGGGGAGAGAGGGGGGTGAGAGATAGAGAGAGAGGGGCAGAGGAGAGGAATGATAGAGAGAGAGAATGAGAGAGAGAGAGAGAGAGGAGAGAGAGAGAGAATGAGAGAGAGAGAGAGAGAGATGAATGAGAGAGAGTGAGAGAAAGAGAGAGAGAGAAGAATGAGAGAGAGAGAGATGAGAAAGAGAGAGAGAGAGAGAGAGAGAATGAGAGAGAGAGAGAGAGAGAGAGAGAGAGAGAGAGAATGAGAGAGATGAGAAGAGCGAGAATGAGAGAGAGAGAGAGAGAGAGATGAGAGAGAGAGAGAAGGGAGAGAGAGAAGAATGAGAGAGAGATCAGATGAGAGAGAGAGAGAGAGAGAGAGAGAATGAGAGAATGAGAGAGAGAGAGAGAATGGGAGAAAGAGAGAGAGGGAGAGAGAGAGAGAGGGAGAGAGAGAATGAGAGAAATGGGAGAAAGAGAGAGAGAAGATGAGAGAGAGAGAGAGGAGAGAGAGAGAGAGAGAGAGAGAGAGAGAGAGAGAGAGAGACGGAGAAGACGAGGGAATGGAAACAAAGGATGGACAGAGTGAGAGAGAGAGAGCGAGAGAGAGAAGGGGAAACCCGACAGGGTGGGAGATTACATACGCCTCATTTCCAATTCATTTTTGCAGATTAGCATGCAACCTGCTTGCAGCTTAAATTTAATAAACACTGAAGCTGCCAGGTTTTACCTGCATTAATCTCCCATTTAAATTCAGGGTCATGAATTTACCCTCCATTAATTTTGGCTGCGATATAATCCTCTCAGCTTGGTCCGGGATGTAAAACATTTTAATTACACAACTACCCGCTCAGCTGTCATCCCGCGGACTAATCACAGAGGGGAAAATGCGTTCGTTTGGAGAGCAGGAAGTGGCCATTCGTTCAACTTCAAACCCGATTGTTCTCGTTTCACCGTTTTCTCGCCTCTTTTCCTGCAGGCCCGACTGCAGCCTGTGACACAATCTCTCTGCAGCCTGAGAACTTGTCCACATCAAGTGAAGTCAATTATATTTCTATAGCACATTTAAAAACAGCTCTCGTTGACCAAAGTGCTTCACATCAGTGCAGGTACTAGCAAGCTACAAACAGTGGTACATAGATCTAACAATACATACATAAATACACACATACAGCGCTCCCTCAGAGGACCTCAAGAAACGCTTGTGAATAAACATAGAAACATAGAAAATAGCTGCAGGAGTAGATCATCCAACTCAGTATCCTGTACCTGCCTTCTCTCCATACCCCCTGATCCCTTTAGCCACAAGGGCCACATCTAACTCCCTCTTAAATATAGCCAACGAACTGGCCTCAACTACCTTCTGTGGCAGAGAATTCCACAGACTCACCACTCTCTGTGTGAAAAATGATTTTCTCATCTCGGTCCTAAAAGACTTCCCCCTTATCCTTAAACTGTGACCCCTTGTCCTGGACTTCCCCAACATCGGGAACAATCTTCCTGCATCTAGCCTGTCCAACCCCTTAAGAATTTTGTACGTTTCTATAAAATCCCCCCTCAATCTCCTAAATTCCAGCGAGTACAAGCCGAGTCTATAGTCTTCCTTCATATGGAAGTCCTGCCATCCCAGGAATCAGTCTGGTGAACCTTCTCTGTACTCCCTCTATGGCAAGAATGTCTTTCCTCAGATTTGGAGACCAAAACTTGCTTTGTGGGCCGGCACGGCGGCAGTAGGGCCGGTGACCCGCTTCCATCCTGACCTCAAACTCCTGCCTACATGGAGTCTGCACGTTCTCCCCCTGACCCCATGGGTTTCCTCCGGGTCCTCCGGTTTCCTCCCGCATCCCAAAGGCGTGCAAGTCTGTAGGTTAAGTGGCCCTCTGTACATTGCCCCCACAGTGTGTCGGGCATGGGTGAGAAAGTCTCACAACATAGAACCAGTGTGAACGGGCGATAGATGGTCGGAGTAGGCTTGGTGAGATTCCACAGATTCACCACCCTCTGACGAAAGAAATTCCCCCTCATCTCCTTTCTAAAGGTACTATCTCAACATTTAAGAAACATTTCAACAGGTTTAGAGGGATATGGGCCAAACGCAGGCAGGCGGGACTGGTGTAGATGGGGCATGTTGGTGGCTGTGGGCAAGTTGGGCCTGTTTCCATGCAGTATCACTCTGTGTTAGATGTGGCTAAAGGGATCAGGGGGTATGGAGAGAAGGCAGGTACAGGATACTGAGTTGGATGATCAGCCATGATCATATTGAATGGCGGTGCAGGCTCGAAGGGCCGAATGGCCTACTCCTGCACCTATTGTCTATGTTTCTATGTGACATCCTTTCAACTCCCCCTTTAAAACCTTCCTCTCTAAGTAAACGTGTGTGAACCAGCTGAAAACGTTCCCCGCACGCTAGTTTTGTTAGCTATCCGGAGGGTACAATTTACTGCACAAATGCAGCCCCTGCAGCTGATGGAACGCCGAGTTTAACTCCCAGGACTGACGACCCTCAGACTTTCATCCTAATGAGCTGCAGTTTGCTTAAGGCTTGACGAGCATTAGCCACTCTAATCAGCTCACCCATTCACTGTGGCAAATCATTAGCTAGATAGTGTGGGGACTTAACATTGCAACTGGGAGCGAGAACTGGAGACGTGGGATGTCCCACAACACCGCATCTCACACGCTCACTCACTCAATGAGGTTGCGGCTCCCGGAGCAGTAACTTGCTAATAAGGCTTCCTCGCCCCTGTTCCATTGCTCCTCGCCCCTCTGGCTGCACTTCACACCCACCGCCCTCTTCTTTGGACACCCTGTGCGTAGGGGGGGAGGGTAGGGGCTGAAGATGCCCTGGTCGGGTTGCCGCTCCTGGGCCTGGCCATCCGCGAGTCATGGCGCCAGGCGGAACAGCCCCTTCTCCGGGGTCACGTCCGCGCCCGGGAGGTGCTAGCAAGGGACTAACCGCTGTCCACGGGCAACCTGGGGGGGATTTCCGGGACTGCTGGGCACCGCGCGGGGGGTGGACTGTGTTGTGATATTCCAGAGTCATAACAACGGCATAACACACACCAGACCACGAAGGACAACAGAATGCATCCTTGGCCAGGAGTGTAAGATCGTTGCATCTTATCTTAACGATAGTTTATATAAATTATAAATAAAATGTTACATAAAATGGTCGGCACGGACTGGAAGGGCCGAGAGGGCCTGTTTCCGTGCTGTAATTGTTATATGGTTATATGTTTTGTCGTGTATTATGATGGTGAGTGCTATTTTTGTTTTATACTGTACTGTATGTATTATTTTAATATTTGAATAAATATTTTTGATTTAAAAAAAATTATTTTTAAAAGTAAGGCAATAGACAATAGACAATAGACAATAGGTGCAGGAATAGGCCATTCGGCCCGTCGGGCCAGCACCGCCATTCACTGATCATCCCCAATCAGTACCCCGTTCCTGCCTTCTCCCCATATCCCCTGACTCCACTATTTTTAAGAGCCCCATATAGCAACACAACACACAAAATATAAATTGTACATAAATTGTCCATGCCGATGAACAGAGAACCCTGACTGCGCGATCTTTAAGAGCCCTATCTAGCTCTCTCTAGATCCAAAGAATCCAGAGAACCGGCCTCCACCGCCCTCTGAGGCAGAGAATTCCACAGACTCACAACTCTCTGTGAGAAAAAGTGTTTCCTCGTCTCCGTTCTAAATGGCTTACCCCTTATTCTTAAACTGTGTCCCCTGGTTCTGGACTCCCCCAACATCGGGAACATGTTTCCTGCCTCTAGCATGTCCAAATCCTTAACAATCTTACGTGTTTCAATGAGATCCCCTCTCATCCTTCTAAACTCCAGAGTGTACAAGCCCAGCTGACAGTCCCGCCATCCCTCCAAGTTTCAGCCAATTTGAAGCCTCCATTATCCTGATCCCTAAACCAACAGGCTGTAATAAGTGTGTGGGAAGGAACTGCAGATGCTGGTTTAAACCGAAGATGGACGCAAAATGCTGGAGTAACTCAGCGGGACAGGCAGCATCTCTGGAGAGAAGGAATGGGTGACGTTTCAGTCTGAAGAAGAGGCTCGACCCGAAACGTCACCCATTCCTTCTCTCCACAGACGGTGCCTGTCCCGCTGAGTTACTCCAGCATTTTGTGTCTAACGTAGACTGAAATAATTGATGGCCAATATAGGCATAACCCTCAGCTCTGAGAGCGGGGCGTATGAGAGGGAGTCTTTACAAGTTCATCAGTGATAGGAGCAGAATTAAGCCATTCGGCCCATCAAGTCTAATCCACCATTCAATCATGGTTGATCTTACCCTCTCAACCCCATTCTCCTGCCTTCTCCCCATAACCCCTGACACCCGCACCAATCAAGAATCTATCTATCTCTGCCTTCAAATTTTACAATGACTTGGCCTCCACAGCCTGCTGTGGCAATGAATTCCACAGATTCACCGCCCTTTAGTAGCAAAGAACTTGTGACCCAGTAGATGGGAGATTCGGGCCTAAGTGACATGCAGTGAATTTAATCAAACAGGCAGGACAAGTAGCTACAATCAAAGAAAGAACTCCAATTTATTCAACTTCATGAAATGCATCAGAAAAGTTAGTTTATGACACGTTATTTACCGACTGCTTCTTTTAGTTAATGACCGTTGAAAGAAAGCAAACTCTACTCTGCAGTGTAGTTTAATTTGGTTTAGAGATACAGCGCGGAAACAGGCCCTTCGGCCCACCGAATCCGCGCCGACCGGCGATCCCCGCACACTAACACTGTCCCACGCACGCCTGGGACAATTTACAAATTTACAAATTTACCAAAAGCCAATTAACCTACAAACCCGTACGTCTTTGGAGTGTGGGAGAAACCAGAGCACCCGGAGAAGACTGTCACGGGGAGAACGTGCAAACTCCACACAGACAGCACCTGTAGTCACGATTGCACCCGGGTCTCTGGCGCTGCGCCACCGTGCCGCCCCCTCTCCTATAATCTCTCAAAGCGCAACCTCAATCTCACCAATCATCCCCTACAGAGATGCTGCCCGACTCGCTGAGTTACTCCAGCACTTTGTGTTTTGTTTCTTTGCGTAAACCAGCACCTGCAGTTCCTTGTGCCTCCCATCTGATGGACAGAATAGGCCGGTTCTCCGCGTTATAGCCCTGTCCGGGGTGGGAGATTGCAACCTTCACGTGGTCCGCCCTGTTTCGACTAATGCAATCAACTCGACGTGCACAAACGGAAGATCAAATAGAACAAGTTGTCCCGCAACTTTAGGCTGTGCACGCCACACGACAGAAGAAGAAAAACCCCCGTCCCACGGTGCGAGTTCATTCCAAGAGCCCTCCCGAGTTTGCCCTGATTCGAACTCGGAGATTTAAGGTAACGGCCGCTCGTCGGTACTCGGGGCTCTCGTGGACATTTCTCAACAATGTTGAAAAACCTTCACCAGTCTTCCCGTGCTTACCCGCCGTTAGCGAGTCTTCCCGCGTACCTGCCGCTCGCGTTACGAGCCGCTAAGAGGCGTCCCCGAGCTCCGACGTACCCGCTACGTCCATTCTCCGTGCTTACCACGAGTTTGATTTTTATTTAAACCGGGAGAGCTCTTGGAATGAACTCGTGCCGTGGGACAGGGCTATTAGAGTTCTGCGGTTCGGTGATACAGAACTGAGTGGAGGGCAGTTACCGCAGCTCCTGTGTCTGCTGTTTGCCTTCATAGCTTTATCCCAGCAGCGATCAACGTGGCTGCAAGGATCGTAATTATCTGTCCGCTTTGTCACACTCCAATAAAAGGCTTATGAATCCTTCATAAAATATTCAGACGTTAAATAAAGGGAGGATTTAGCCAATTTGTCTGTCTATTCAATGCCTGTCAATGCAGCACTTTTAATTGAGTACATAAGTTATTTAAGGCTCCAGCAAACGCTCTCAGCTTCTTAATACAAGGCTCTCGCCTCCTTGAATTGAAAACTCTTCTTCACTGAAACATGGTGCCGATTTGCCAAGAGAGTCTGGAGAGGGATGCAAGGGTCCCCTGTCACGGTTCATCCCGAACAGCTCCGTCACAGAGGATAGACGCAAAATGCCGGAGTAACTCTGCGGGACGGGCAGCATCTCTGGAGAGAAGGAATGGGTGACGTTTCGGGTTGGGGATAAAGGAAACGAGAGATATAGGCAATGATGTGGTGAGATAAAGAACAATGAATGACACCTATTTCCTTCGCTCCATAGATGCTGCCTCGCCCGCTGAGTTTCTCCAGCATTTTCTGTCTCCCATCGTTAGCTGTTTGTTGTGTGAAAATGAGAAGTTGGTGCAACTTGGGTGGAGGATGGATAGAGAGAGAGGGAATTCCGAGGTTACTTGAAGTTAGAGACATCAAGATTCACACCACAGGGCTGTAAGCTGCCCAAGCGAAATATGAGATGCTGTTCCTAGCTGTCCGTAACCGAGGACTCTCTGACCTACGGACTGTTCCCAGGGACACATTCGGAGACGGAGAGTCAAGTGCTGCTGGGGGGTCATCAACTTGGTGAAAGACTCTCTTTGGTCGGCCCCGAACCTTGTTGACCCCTCCCGACAGAGCGAGATGCCCGTCGGGGAATGTTGCCGACTGGCCCGCTGCAGACTGCAGGAGTACGTGCTGAGGGACGCACTGAAGCTCGGTGCAGCCAATGCCAAGGCTCGGTGGGGGAGGGCCACAGTCTAGGGTCCTTCCGCCGCTGGACATTTGGGGGGGCAGAGTCCGGTGGGGACTCCCCTCAAAAAAGGGGGAGGGATATCACCCCAGGGGGTCACATGAGTGGCACGGGTGCTGGGTATAGCTATGGTTTTTGAGAACACCATACCTGCCAACCATTCCGATTTGGGCGGAATTCTTCCGATTTTTTCCATCCCAATTCCGAATTCCGATTTTTTGTCTCAATATTCCGAGAAAAAAAATCGGAAAAAAAACCACACAGAAACTTTCTATGTGTTTTTTTTTCCGATTTTTTTTCTCGGAATATTGAGACAAAAAAATCGGAATTGGGATGGAAAAATCCGAAAACGTCGCCTATCTCCTTCGCTCCTTAGATGTTGCTGCACCCGCTGAGTTTCTCCAGCATTTTGTGTAACCCCCCTGAGGTCACTTTCCCGCCCTCACTGACGTCACGTACCCCGCCCCTTACTGACGTCACTTGCCCCGCCCCTTACTGACGTCACCTGCCCCGCCCCTTACTGACGTCACGTGCCCCGCCCTCACTGACGTCAGACTAATAGGATTCCGATTTTTCAATCTCACAAGTTGGCAGGTATGGAACACTACCAAACCATAAGATTATGTGATAGTAGAATTAGGCCATTCAGCCCATCAAGTCTACTCCACCATTCAATCATGGCTGATCTATCTCTCCCTTCTAACCCCAAATTAACGCTGACAGATATACGTGTGGCCGCGGAGAATCTCAGAGGAATTTTGTTCCGGAGATCCGGATCGAAGCTGAACCCTGTTCAGGTGAACAAGCTGAACAAGATCCCTAGAGCTGGACCTTGGTGATACTAAACACTTGGCCAACTGAGTCCACACCGACCAGCGATCAACCACACACTAGTTCTGTCCTGCACACTGGGGACAATTTACAGAAGCCAATTAACCTCCAAACCTGCACGTCTTTGCAGTGCGGGAGGAAACCGGAGCACCCGGAGAGAGCCCACACAGGTCACGGGGAGAACGTGCAAACTCCGTGCAGACAGCACCCGTAGTCAGGATCGAACCCGGGTCTCTGTTTCTCAAGGATCTCTGAAGGGCCTGTTTCAAAGTCAAAGTCAAATTTATTCATCACATGCAGTGAAGCGACACACACTCAAAAAAAAACCCCACACACAATACACAATAGAATTTAACACAAACATCCACCACTGTGGAGGAGGCAACAAAGTTCAGGCAGTCCTCCTCCAATCCCGGGTGTCAGAGGTTATGGGGAAGAAGGCAGGAGAATGGGGTTAAGAGGGAGAGATAGATCAGCCATTATTGAATGGCGGGGTAGGCTTGGTGGGCCGAATAGGCCTAATTCTGCTCCTATCATTTATGGCCTTATGTTTTCAGGCTGTATCTCTAAACTAAACTAAATTAAACAAAACTAAACCTAACTAAATTAAACTTGTACACCCGTCACTGAACGTTGGCGTGCAGGTACAGCAGGCAGTGAAGAAAGCTAATGGAATGTTGGCCTTCATAACAAGAGGATTTCAGTATAGGAGAGGCTCTTCTGCAGTTGTATATGGCTCTGGTGAGACCACATCTGGAGTATTCTGTACAGTTTTGGTCTCCTAATTTGAGGAAGGACATCCTTGTGATTGAGGTTCACGAGATTGATCCCTGGGATGGTGGGACTGTCATATGAGGAAAGATTGAAAAGACTAGGCTTGTATTCACTGGAGTTTAGAAGGATGAGGGGGGATCTTATAGAAACATATAAAATTATAAAAGGACTGGACAAGTTAGATGCAGGAAAAATGTTCCCAATGTTGGGCGAGTCCAGAACCAGGGGCCACAGTCTTAGAATAAACGGGAGGCCATTTAAGACTGATCTGAGAAAAAACCTTTTCACCCAGAGAGTTGTGAATTTGTGGAATTCCCTGCCACAGAGGGCAGTGGAGGCCAAATCACTGGATGGATTTAAAAGAGAGTTAGATACTCTCGGGGCTAGTGGAATCAAGGGATATGGGGAGAAGGCAGGCACGGGTTATTGATTGGGGACAATCAACCATGATCACAATGAATGGCGGTGCTGGCTCAAAGGGCCGAATGGCCTCCTCCTGCACCTATTGTCTATGTTTCTATGCTTCCAAACTCAGCAAAAGCAGAAGTTAAGCAGGAATAGCAGGTTAAATGGAAAACATGATGAGTCACAACCAGGAACTGCCGCAGTCTGGAAGTGAATCGGGCCCAGTCCCATCTGGGATCGGGAACAAAGAAAATAAATGTGAACATGGAATAAATGGGGGAATAATGGATGGTTATTTTTACAAGAAACTCATGGCCACAAGTTTAGTTTTGAATCTAAAGCCAAAAGCCCCACTTCCCATGATGGCCCTTGAGTTTCCCCTTGCGTTGAAGAAATCAGCCTCTCCACACCATTTCCAATCAACCCCAGCATGTAGAAAGGAACTGCAGATGCCGGCTTTTCACCGAGGATAGACTCAAAGTGCTGGAGTAACTCAGAGGGTCGGGTAGCATCTCTGGAGAAAATGGACGGGGTGGCGTTTTGGGTCGGGACCCGAAATGTCACCCATCCTTTTTCTCCAGAGATGTTGCCCGACCCTCTGAGTTACTCCAGTACTCTGTGTCTATCTCCACTCAACCCGAGTTCTCCATTGATATTGCCAGAATGCCGCCTGGGTTAGAAGGGAGTTATGAATGGCCTGTCCCACTTTCACCACCTTTTTTACACGTGGACATTTTTCATCATGTTGAAAAAAACGCCCCGACCTACTTGATGCTACGAGTACCTACGACTAGCATCACGGGCTGCTACGACCTACCTACGACCTCCTACGACCTACGACCTCCTACGACCTACGACCTCCTACGACCTCGTGGCGACCATGCTGCGAGTATGGGTCAAGGGCAAACTCGGCAGAGGTCGTGAATTAGGTTGTGAATGTGGGACAGGCCCTTGAGCTATAAGGTTGGACAGATTTGAATTGTTTTCTCTGGAACGTCTGAGGTTGAGGAGAGATTATGTAAAAATATATACAATACAATACAGCAGTGTTTATTTGTCATTTGAATCTCACATGAAGTTCAAACGAAATTTGGTTTCTGCAGTCACACAACAAGAAAAGAACCAAGACACACAATTAACACAATTCACACAAACATCCATCACAGTGAATCTCCTCCTCACTGTGATGGAAGGCAAAGTCTTGTCTCTCCCCTGCTCTCCATTCTTCCCCCGATGTCAAAGTCAATGAGAGGCATGGATAGGGTAGACAGTCAAAACCTTTATTTCCCAGGGTGGAAATGCCATAGATTAGAGGACATAGCTTTAAAGTGAGAGGGCAAAGATCCTACTGCATCCTTTTAGAGTTAGAAAAGCCAAAACTGGGCACAGTACCCCTTGACACAGAGAGTGGTGAGTCTCTGGAATTCTCTGCCACAGAGGGTAGTTGAGGCCAGTTCATTGGCTATATTTAAGAGGGAGTTAGATGTGGCCCTTGTGGCTAAAGGGATCGGGGGTATGGAGAGAAGGCAGGTACAGGATACTGGGTACACAAAAGGCTGGAGAAACTCAGCGGGTGCAGCAGCATCTAAGGAGCGAAGGAGATAGGCGACGTTTCGGGTCGAGACCCAGGTACAGGATACTGAGTTGGATGATCAGCCATGATCATATTGAATGGCGGTGCAGGCTCGAAGGGCCGAATGGCCTACTCCTGCACCTATTGTCTATGTTTCTATGTTTACTTTGAAAGAATGATCTTTTCTTTGACAGAACGGCAGGCATATAAAGCTTTTGTGTGCCTCGGCAGCTGGGAGTTGCGCGAAGCTAATGGTGTAGGCCCAGTCCATCACCCAAACCAACCTCCCTTCCGCCGACTCAATCTACAATTCACGCTGCCTCTGCAAGGCCAACAGCACAATCAAGGACCAGTCTCACCTCTTCTCCCCTCTCCCCATCAAGCGAGAAGTTTGGGAACGCACAGCTCAAGATTCACGGGCAGCTTCCTTCAGGCAACTGAACCGTCCTCTCACCAACTAGAGAGCGGCGCTGAGCTACTGTCTACCTCATTGGAGATCCTTGGACTATTTTTAATCGAACTTTACTGGACTTAATCTTTCACGAAACATCATACGCTTTTTATCCTGCATCTGTGCACGAGGGACAGCTTGACTGTAATCATGTATATATTCTTTCTACTGACAGGATAGCGCGCCACAGAAAAGCTTTTCACTGTACCTCGGTAAACGTGACAACATAAACTAAACTAAACTAAACTAATTTACAATAGTAACCTAAACTCAACTCTATCTGAAGAAGGGTCTCGATATCGCTCCATAGATGCTGCCACGCCCGCTGAGTTTCACCAGCATTTTTGTCTACCTTCAACTCCATCCTTTGCCAGTTCCCCGATATCTGCAATTCCTCCTCTTTTCAAAAGATTATCTAGCTCCACCTTAAATAAATCTCATGAAGTAAACAAAACTAATTTTCTCTTCCTCTTTCAGATTCCCAGCACCTGCGGATTTTTTCTGTTTGATTTTCAGGAGCTGAGAGCTTTTGTTTTGGTTTGAGATTAAGTTTTCCCCTCGATTTCCTCTTTATCTAGGACACTTGGCTCGCGGCCTCAGCGCTGTGACACAGTGAGGAAGGAAATGGCACCCTGTTGTTGCGTTTGGCCGAGCTTCAGGTTGGGTCAGCAAACAGAAATTAGCGCAGCCAGTCCTGACTGGACTAAACGCCTGCCTTCAAAGGCCGACAAGCCTCGGCTCAGGCCCAGGCCCAGGCCCAGGCCCAGGCCCAGCCAGCTGCAGCCTCCCCCCCTTGCTCACCCAGTGCACATTCTTGGGCTCGGATCCTGCCATGTAAACACGGTGGGCGATTCTCAGAGATGGAATCAGAGTGCTGGAGTAGCTCAGCGGGCCAGGCAGCATCACTGGAGAAAATTAATATAGGTGACGTTTTTAAGAATAAGGAGTAAGCCATTTAGAACGGAGACGAGGAAACACTTTTTCTCACAGAGAGTTGTGAGTCTGTGGATTCTCTACCTCAGAGGGTGGTGGAGGCCGGTTCTCTGGATACTTTCAAGAGAGAGCTAGATAGGGCTCTTAAAGATAGCGGAGTCAGGGGATATGGGGAGAAGGCAGGAACGGGGTACTGATTGGGGATGATCAGCCATGATCGATCACATTGAATGGCGGTGCTGGTTCGAAGGGCCGAATGGCCCACTACTGCACCTATTGTCTATTGTCTATTGTTTCGGGACGGGGTCCTTTCTCAGATTCCAGACCCGAAACATCGCCTATCCAAGTTCTGGGAGCAGAATTAGGCCATTCAGCCCATCAAGTCTACCCCACCACTCAATCGTGGCTGATCGATCTCTCCCTCACAACCCCATTCTCCTGCCTTCTCCCCATTACCCTTGACACCCTTACTAATCAAGAACCTAGAAACATAGAAACATAGAAAATAGATGCAGGAGGAGGCCATTCGGCCCTTCGAGCCAGCACCGCCATTCAATATGATCATGGCTGATCGTCCCCAATCAATAACCCGTGCCTGCCTTCTCCCCATATCCCTTGACTCCACTATCCCCTAGAGCTCTATCTAACTCCCTCTTAAATCCATCCAGTGATTTGGCCTCCACTGCCCTCTGTGGCAGGGAATTCCACAAATTCACAACTCTCTGGGTGAAAAAGTTTTTCTCACCTCAGTCTTAAATGACCTCCCCTTTATTCTAAGACTGTGGCCCTCTGGTTCTGGACTCACCCAACATTGGGAACATTTTCCCTGCATCTAGCTTGTCCAGTCCTTTTATAATTTTATATGTTTCTATAAGATCCCCTCTCGTCCTTCTAAACTTGTCAATCTCTACTTTAAAAATACCCAATGACTTGGCCTCCACAATATGAATCCCACAGATTCACCACCCACTGGTTAAGGAGATTCCTCCTCATATCCTTTCTAAAGGTACGCCCTTTTATTCTGAGGCTGTGCCCTCTGGTCCTAGACTCTCTCACTAATGGAAACATCCTCTCCACACCTACTCTATCCAGGCCTTTCACCATTTGGTAAGTTTAAATGAGGCTCCCTTTAATCCTTCTAACGCTCATCGTACGTTAACCCACTCATTCCTGGGATCATACTTGTGAACCTCCTCTGGTCCCTCTCCAACGCCAGTATTTTAAAAAGTTTTTTACAGTCCAACATGAAACAAAAAACGTGTTAAAGAAGGAACTGCAGATGCTGGAAAATTGAGGGTACACAAAATGCTGGAGAAACTCAGCGGGTGCGGCAGCATCTATGGAGCGAAGGAGATGGGCGACGTTTCAGGCCGACCAAAAACGTTGCCTATCTCCCTCGCTCCATAGATGCTGCTGCACCCGCTGAGTTTCTCCAGCATTTTGTGTGCCCATGAAAAAGAAAGTTCACCTTAAAACAGAAAGAATAGTCATTTCCTTGAAGTATCAGAGGGATATCAGTCGCGGGTTATTCATACCATAATGTTAGGAAATGAGGAGTAGGTCCTGAACAACGCTCAGACAACATTCCTCCCTTAAGTATTAGCACCAAAAAAGATACTGATTGATTCATTGTCTTGTGTTGGAAGGAACTACAGATGCTGGTTTACATCGAAGATAGACACAAGATGC
This sequence comes from Okamejei kenojei, assembly GCA_035221665.1. Taxonomy (NCBI): domain Eukaryota; kingdom Metazoa; phylum Chordata; class Chondrichthyes; order Rajiformes; family Rajidae; genus Okamejei; species Okamejei kenojei. Next base: position 9,411,719 of record CM069171.1, on the reverse strand, counting down.
TGGAGTAACTCAGCGGGACAGGCAGCATCTCTGAAGAAAAGGAATAGGTGACGTTTTGGATCGAGACACGAAGACAGTCAAGGGAACATCACAGATTAAGGGGGCAAGAGGCCTGATTAGTTTAGTTGAGTTGAGTTTAGCTTTTCCTCAAGTGTACCAAGGTCCAGTGATAAGACTATGCAAATTTACAATCAGGCTGCCCACAGTGTTATAGGTACAGGTGAAAGGGTATAATGTTTAGGGAGGAACTGCAGATGCTGGTTTACTCCAAGGATGTTTAAGAAACATTTACTCAGGTACATGGGTAGAGGGAAGGTTTAGAGGGAAGATAGACACAAAAAAGCTGGAGTAACTCAGCGGGACAGGCAGCATCTCTGGAGAGTAGGAATGGGTGACGTTTCGGGTCGAGACCCTTCCTCAGGCTGAGGGGAGAGGGAAATTCGAGACATGAAGAGGTTACAAGGAACAAATGAATGAAAGGTGTGCAAAAAGGACAAAACGGAGCCAGCAATGACGACGGAGGAGAGGTGGAGCCCACAATGGCCCATTGTTGGCTGTGGAGAAGGTGCTTACAAGTGAAACTGCTGAGTAGAACCGTGAAACTAAGTGGGACTGGAGTGAAACTACAGACGGAAGGGTTACTTGAAGTTAGAGGAATCAATATTCATACCGCTGGGTTGTAAGACCAGTATCAGTATATTTAGAATTCTTGCTTCAGTATTAATTTTGGAAGTGTTTCTCTCATGTACATGGTGTTGGGCTATTTTGGTTTGTCACATCTAAATAGCAAATCTTGGACGTACATCTCAGCATTTCAAGTGGTGATCCAGCTATGTTCTATAATATGCTGATAGATACTACCTCCACTGTCCCTTAGAACTGGAACTCTATAAAACTTAGATTCATAGAGTCATACAGCGTGAAAACATGCCCCCTTTGTCTCAACTTGCCCACACTGACCAGCACGCCCCATCCACACTAGTCGCACCTGCCTGCATTTGGCCCATATCCCTCTAAACCTAATGTGTTGGAAGGAACTGCAGATGCTGGTTTACACCGAAGATAGACACAAAAAGCTGGAGTAACTCAGCGGGACGGGCAGCATCTCTGGAGGGAAGGAATGGGTGACGTTTCTGGTCAAGGTCATTGCTGCCGGTCCCACTGAGTTACTCTAGCTTTTTGTGTATATATATATATGTGTTTGTGTGTGCGTGTGCGTGTGTGTGTGAGTATGTATGTGTTTGTGTGTATGCATGTGTGCGTGTGTGCATGCGTGTGTGTATGCATGTGTGTGTGCGTGCATGCATGTGTGTGTGTGCGTGCGCATGCTTGTGTGTGTGCATGTGGCATGCATGTGTGCATGCGTGCATGCGTGCGTGCGTGCGTGCGTGTGTGTGTGTGTGTGTGTGCATGCATGTGTGTGCGCATGTATGTGCGTGTGCGTGCGTGCGTGTGTGCGTGTGCGTGTGCGTATGTGTGGGTGATGGGGGGTCTCGACCTGGAACAGCCCCTTTGTCCTTTGTACTATACAGATACACAATACTATATTATACTATACTATAATCTAATGGAAAGCCTTGCGCATAATCTATTTGTAATTTCCTATTCCAAGCGGGTTTTCAGGAATATCCTGGACCGTTACAAGGCTTGGCTGAACATGCCACAGTTGGTTTAGCTGGGAAATGAAGTGATAATGAAAGATGATCTAAATGTGAATCCTCCTTTTTTGGTTTAGCTTTCGAGCGCGCTGTGGAAACAGCCACCGCCTTGTCACGAGTTCCCCCGTGCGATGTTGCTAGACTTCACTTCGACTACACTTTGGGAATTAAAATCGTTCACCTGCAGAGATTGAGATCCTCTCGTTAAAAATGCGAGACGCGGAACCTCAGCGAGCTTGCTGCCCCAAATGCAGCCCGTGGCAGAGCAGCCGATGCAGGTCGACCTGGTTCCCACAACTGCTGGTGCCTTGCCTATAAAAAGAACATTAGCATTAACCCTACAGCGACTGAGGGACGGAAGAGGATTATTCTGACCTTCCATTCAGCTTGTCCCTTAATTAGGGCACCTCTTCGGATCATTGAGCTTGTCGTGGCGAAGAGGCTCGCGTGACGCCATGATTCTGAGAGCGATGCCGTCAGAAGCACCAGCTTCTGGCAGGGACACCCATGGCGGGAAGGTCGAGGATGAGGGTTCAACCTACAAGGCCTCAGCGGCGGACAAAGTTATCTTGAACTCAACGGCTGTGAAGGCTGCATCAGATCTGTCAGCTCCAATCGTCTTGGTTCCCTTGCCATTGGAATGAGTTGATGGATTTGTGAAGGAGCGTGCGCTTCTTCCAGTGCAACATCAAGTACACGGTAAACAAACACACGCACGGGCGTCTTCGCTCTGTGAGCTGCAAAGCCAGGATTGGACTCATAAGACATTCTTGCCATAGAGGGAGTACAGCGAAGGTTCACCAGACTGATTCCTGGGATGGCAGGACTTCCATATGAAGAAAGATTGGATAGACTCGGCTTGTACTCGCTGGAATTTAGAAGATTGAGGGGGGATCTTATAGAAACTTACAAAATTCTTAAGGGGTTGGACAGGCTAGATGCAGGAAGATTGTTCCCGATGTTGGGGAACTCCAGAACAAGGGGTCACAGTTTAAGGATAAGGGGGAAGTCTTTTAGAACCGAGATGAGAAAAAAAGATTCACACAGAGAGTGGTGAATCTGTGGAATTCTCTGCCACAGAAGGTAGTTGAGGCCAGTTCATTGGCTATATTTAAGAGAGAGTTAGATGTGGCCCTTGTGGCTAAAGAGATCAAGGGGTATGGAGAGAAGGCAGGTACGATGATGATCAGCCATGATTATATTGAATGGCGGTGCGGGCTCGAAGGGCCGAATGGCCTACTCCTGCACCTATTGTCTATGTTTTTTATAAGCCACCTGAGAGTCCATAAAAACAACAGAACATAGACCATCATCCTCGACCTTGAGGGACAGCCACGACAAATGAGGGCAGTTTTTAGCTTTAGAGATAACAGCGGGGAAACAGGCCCTTCTGCCCATCAGGTCCATGCCAGCCAACAATCACCCTTTACTCAAGTTCCATCCAAACATATTAGGGACAATTTACAGAGGCCAATTAACCTATAAACTGGAATATGGAAGGAAACCAGAACACCCGGAGAAAACCCACGCAGTCACACCCGTAGTCAGGATCGAAACCCAGTCTCTGGCGCTGCGCCAGCGTGCCGTATTCTAATATGTCTATCCCAATCCCCCTTTTTAATCTTACCTTAATTCCCAATTTCTGTTTTTGCTTCTCACAATGCCCTCCCATAATTTAGTCCGTCGAGATTCACGTTGCCGCGGTTTGGAACCAACCCTGAACTCAAGCCTCGATGTTTTGAGATGTTCGAGGAGATTTGGCATGAAGGAGGTTGCAGAAAGTGGAAGAGATTGCCCGATCCATCACGTCTACGCATCTCCACACCATCAAAGGAAACCTCAAGGAGACCGCTGATGCCCCATCAAAGACCCACACCACCCTGGCCGTGCTCCCTTCTGCAGCTGGGCTTGTACACTCTGGAGTTTAGAAGGATGAGAGGGAATCTCGTTGAAACATATAAGATTGTTAAGGGCTTGGACACGATAAGAGGCAGGAAACATGTTCCCGATGTTGGGGGAGTCCAGAACCAGGGGCCACAGTTTCGGAATAAGGACTAAACCATTTAGAACGGAGACGAGGAAACACTTTTTCTCACAGAGAGTGGTGAGTCTGTGGAATTCTCTGCCTCAGAGGGCGGTGGAGGCCGGTTCTCTGGATGCTTTCAAGAGAGAGCTAGATAGGGCTCTTAAAAATAGCGGAGTCAGGGGATATGGGGAGAAGGCAGGAACGGGGTACTGATTGGGGATGATCAGCCATGATCACATTGAATGGCGGTGCTGGCTCGAAGGGCCGAATGGCCTACTCCTGCACCTATTGTCTATTGTCTCATTGATACCACTGGGGAGAAGGTACAGGGGCCTGAGAACCATTACCTTCAGTCTGAAGAAGGGTCTCGGCCCGAAACGTCGCCTATTTCCTTCGCTCCATAGCTGCTGCTGCACCCGCTGAGTTTCTCCAGCACTTTTGTCTACCTTCAGTTACATGAACAGCTTCTTCCCGTCAGTTATCAGTCTCCTGAACCACCCAGGGCATCATCGATAGCCACTCGATTACCGAGTATGACTGTCGTCTCCTCTCCATAGGGTTGGACGTCTGTGCGTGACTCTGTTTAACGTGGGGAGACTGGTGCACAGGCAGCCACCCCACGGTCCTTGACAGATCTGGGTCAGGATCCAGTGGCATGGAGTCCAAGACGACCGGAGACCCTTTTCTGCTGCAGCCTTCATCCGCCTTCCCAGCCGTTGTGACGCTCCACTAAGGTCAGCCATCGTCCTCCGCCTGTTCCACCGTTGAGGTCTTGGTTGGATTGGCTCTTTGTCAGAGACCTCCCCCGCGACCTTACCGCCATGGGTGGCCCTACCAGGAGCATCGCTCCGGACGGCATCGCTCTCTGGATCTCAGGACCACACAAGCTTCTCCACCACGAAGTGCTGACAATCCACGGAGTCCAACCCAAACCGCAGCCCGTCCTTAGCACTGACCCGCTCTCAACTTCCCATTTCTTTGGTTGCTCTTCATGTTTTGGTTTTTGCCCAATCATGATCTATTTTATTTAGAATGACTCATCATTTGTCATATGCTTCCTCTTTAGTTGAAAGATACAGTGCGGCAATAGGCCCTTCGGCCCATCGAGTCCAAACCAACCATCGATCACTAGTTCTAGGTGACCCAACTCACTGCACACTAGGGGCTATTTACAGACACCAATTAACCCGCAAACCTGCGCGTCTTTGGGATGTGGGAGGAAACCGGAGAAGCCACGGGGTCAAAGGGAGAACGTGCAAACTCCACGCACACAGCACCCGAGGTCAGGATCGAACCGAGGTCTCTGGCGCTGTGAGGCACTGTGTGGTGCAGCGGGTAGTTGTTTTAGTTAGACACAAAATGCTGGAGTAATTCAGCGGGTCAGGCAGTATCTCTGGAGGAAAGGAATAGGTAACGTTTTGGGTCGAGACCCTTCTTCAGACCCTGAAAGTGCCCGCTGAGTTACTCCAGCTTTTTGTGTCTATCTCTGGTTTAAACCAGCATCTGCAGTTCCTCCCTCCAACAGTTCCTACAGTAATCTGCATCGACTGTACCTTTACTGCCATTGTTCCTGCTCAAAGCCAGTGCATACGGCAAATACATATCCTTCGAAATTCTCTCCTTTGGTTCAAGCTGTGGTGAAGCTCACAGTTCAACATGGTTGTACAGGGCCCTAGTGAGACCACACCTGGAGTATTTTGTGTGCAGTTTTGGTCCACTACTTTGAGGAAGGACATTCTTGCTATTGAGGGAGTGCAGCGTAGGTTTACAAGGTTAATTCCCGGGATGGCGGGACTGTCATATCCTGAGAGAATGCAGCAGCTGGGCTTGTATACTGGAGTTTAGAAGGATGAGAGGATGCCTTAATGAAACATATAAGATTACCAAGGGTTTGGACACGCTAGAGGCAGGAAACATGTTCCCGATGTTGGGGGAGTCCAGAACCAGGGGCCACACAGTTTAAGAATAAAGGGTAAGCCATTTAGAACGGAGACGAGGAAACACTTTTTCACCCAGAGAGTGGTGAGTTTGACAGAGGGTGGTGGAGGCCGGTTCTCTGGATGCTTTCAAGAGAGAGCTAGATAGGGCTCTTAAAGATAGCGGAGTCAGGGGATATGGGGAGAAGGCAGGAACGGGGTACTGATTGGGGATGATCAGCCATGATCACATTGAATGGCGGTGCTGGCTGGAATGGAAGAAGGGCCTACTCCTGCACCTATTGTCTATTGACTAAGCAACATTCAGGAAAGTTTCACCAAGTGGCTGTCTTCTTTGAAGTGGAGACAATTTTAGACGAGACGCAACTAGTATTTATACCTCCAGGGTATGGCTTGGATTCAGTCTGCTGAAGGGTGATTCCCGCTGGAAAGATTCCTTATACAGACCAGCTGAAGATTATAGATCACTTTAAGTTCAATGGAGATTACTGTACAAAGTCCTTGGATTCCTGATTAGTACAGGTGTCAGAGGTTATGGGGAGAAGGCAGGAGAATGGGGTTAGGAGGGAGAGATAGATCAGCCATGATTGAATGGTAGAGTAGACTTGATGGGCCGAATGGCCTAATTCTTCTCCTATTCCTTATGACCTTATGGATCATTAGCTTCCAAAGGTGCAAAGATAGTACCCAGTTCCCATATCCCTTTGATAGATACACAATGCTGGAGTAACTCAGCGGGACAGGCAGCATCTCTGGAGAGAAGGAATGGGTGACGTTTTGGGTCGACACCCTTTCTTGAGTCTTGTCCCTGAAATGTCACCCATTCCTTCTCTCCAGAGTTGCTGCCTGACCCGCTGAGTCACGGCAGATTTTTGCGTCTATCTTCGGTATAAACCAGCATCTGCCGCCCCTTTCTTCACATTCCCAGACCCCTTCACCTCATTACTCTCAGTTCACCAGTTGAAGTTGACTAAGGAAGGAGAGTACACTGTAGTCGCGATCGCACAGGACCACTTGTCCCTAGTGTGGAGGAGAGTGTATGATGCAATAGCTGGTTGACATGGACTCAATGGGCCGAAGGGCCTGTTTCCACGCTGTATCTCTCAAGTAAAGTATTAAAGTGAAGTAACGTGAGGAAAAGATAATGGGTTGGGAGTCGGATTGTTGGCAGTGAGTGGGAAAGGATGGTTGATGCGGGTTGAATCGATCTGCAGGACACCGTAACTAAAGCAACGGTCCAAGCCCCAGCACTGTCTCTACCCAAGGACCCATCACCTGCCACATGTCCGTCCCGTCCGGAAATGAGGAACGGTTGGGATTTTCCGTGTCCTCAGAGCAGCGCAGCGCAGAGGTGGACTTGCTGCCTCACAGCGCTTACAGCTCCGAAGACCCGGGTTCGATCCCGCCTACGGGTGCCGTCTGTACGGAGTTTGTACGTTCTCCCCGTGGGTTTTCTCCGAGATCTTCGGTTTCCTCCCACACTCCAAAGACGTACAGGTTTGTAGGTTAACTGGCTTGGTACAAATGGAAATTGTCCCCCGTGTGTGTGTGTGTAGGATAGTGTTAAGGGCCTGTCCCACTATACGAGGTAATTCAAGAGTTCTCCCGAGTTTTCCCCTGATTCGAACTGGGAGAATGTCCGTAGCGGGTCCGTCGGAGTTCGTGGATGTCTCGTAGCGGCTCCTACGAGTAACGGTAGGTACTCGGGAAATCCGGTAAACTCGTGATGTTTTTTCAACACCGTGAAAAATGTCCACAGGTAAAAAAAAATACTCGTGATGAAAAAAATGGTTACTTTCTACTCGTACGAGCCGCTACGAGACATCCACGAACTCCTACGGACATTCTCAGAGTTCGAATCAGGGGAAAACTCTTGAATTACCTCTTACAGTGGGACAGGGGCTTAAGTGTGCGGGGATCGAAGGGCGTGTTTCCGCGCTGCATCTCATAAACTAAACTAATCCATCCGCCCACCCACCCTCCCAAAAAACTCCAAAAAAAAACCTATCATAGAATTATTTTCATTTATTTGGAAAAAAATAAATTGTAACTTCTCTTCAACAGAAAGACATATATAAAACATAATAGATAAACATCTGTACAATTCTCTTATAAATATACACTATATACAAAATAAAATTAGAAAAAGTATATTTCATTTTGTATGCATATCAAATATTCTTAAATTATAAAATATTAAAATTACATTGGCTTGACTTTGAAACAGAAATGCAATAATTTGCCATGTTTTGTTAATAAAACAAGTCCTTCATCGTAAGACATACAATATACACAGCATTTTCCCCCATAGTTGGCTATATAGAGAAGGAGACAAGTCTATGGGAGGCAAAGTTGGAAAGGTGTCCTGAAGCATAGATTCACAAATGGGTTTTACCGAAGTCTGGATCAACTTCTGCCTTGAACTAAAGTGTCCAGCCTCATAACTACGGACACGTATACTGTATGTGTCTCTTGTTCTGATGGCTGGGCTGGCTTCTAGAGAGCCCCGGATATTGCCTGTCATTTTAAGCAAGAGAGCAGGACAATATTCCACAGTTGCAGCCCCTTTGAGATTCTGGATGCCCCTTTGCATAATGATAGAGCAACCTTTTAGTAAAAGGGGGTGCATACGCAAGTGCTGTAGCATAGATTAGGTTCAGAACTCATGTTCACAATCGGTTTAAAAGGTCCTGCCTTTTCCGCCTCCACCATTCCGCCCTTGTTTCCAGTCCTTGGGATGCAGTTTATTTTGTTTTTGTTTAGGCATTTAGTTTTTTAGTTTTGTTTTTGTGCCTTTTGAAAATAGTGCAAATGGTTTCTTTTTTTATTCCCAGCTTTCCAAAGAGGAGTGAGGAAGGCAATCTTCATTATCCTAAAAAAGCCCAGGTTTGGCAACGGTCTTCAGCAACAAAAGAGGTTCTCCATCCCAAAAGATTGAGCAGCATGAATAAATATTAAATACAGGAATAAAAAAAAAACAACCCCGTAGAGTCCATTAAATCTGTAAACATTCAGAAACAGGAGAAGCACGAGCTGCTTGACGTGTGAGGAGGTTGAATTCATACCTGGAACAGAAGAGACACAATGATTTAGTTGCTGCATCGCTGATCCTTGCTGTTAGAAGGCCATCAGGCTATCAAACTTGGCTCGGACAAACCTCTGAGCATTATCCGTTTATTTGCACTTTATCAGTTTATTTATTCATGTGCGTCTATGTATTTATACAATGGTATAGGGACACGCTGATCTGTTCTGTCTTCATTCCTACTATGTTCTCTTGTGCTGAAGCAAAGCAAGAATTTCATTCACCTATCTGGGACACACGACAATAAACTCCCTTGACTCTTGAATCCGGAAGGAACTGCGGATGCTGGTTTAAACCAAAGACAGACACATAAAGATGGAATAACAAAAAAGCTGGGCGGACACACACACGCATTTTAAATAGGCAACGTTTCGGGCCGAAACCCTTCCTCAGTCTGTAGAAGGGTTTCGGCCCGAAACGTTGCCCATCTCCTTCGCTCCATAGATGCTGCTGCACCCGCTGAGTTTCTCCAGCATTTTCGTCTACCTTCGATTTTCCAGCATCTGCAGTTTCTTCGTAAACACATTTTTTAAATGATTGGCAAAAGAAAGATGCCGCACGGTGGCGCAGCGGTAGAGTGGCTGCCTTACACCACCAGAGACCCGGGTTCAATCCCGACTACGGGCGCTGTCTGTACGGAGTTTGCACGTTCTCCCCGTGACCGCGTGGGTTTTCTCTGAGATCCACGGTTTCCTCCCACACTCCACAGACGTGCAGGTTTGTAGGCTAATTGGCTTGGTGTAAGTGTAAAAGTTACAAAAATGTCTCTAGTGTGTGTGGGATAGTATTAGTTTGCGGGGATCGCTGGTCGGCACGGACCCGGCGGGCCGAAGGGCCTGTTTCTGCGCTGGATCTCTAAACTAAACTCAGCGGGTCAGACAGCGTTCCTGGAGAAAAGGAATAGGTGACATCTTGGGTCGAGACCCTTCTTCACACTGAGAGTCAGGGGGATGGGAAACAAGAGATAGACGGCGATGTGTAGAGAGATATAGGTCAAATGAATTAAAGATATGTAAAAAAAGTAACGATGATAAAGGAAACAGGCCATTGTTTGTGGTCTGAGTACATCTATCCCTGTTCTCTCTGTGGTACGACTCCACTACCAATATCAAGAGTGCCAACTTAAGGGCCTGTCCCACTTGGGCGTCATTTGGCAGATGGCGGGCGAAGATTTTGTACATCGCAAAATCCTGGGAAATCACTGCCTACATCACCACGCACCATGCCCGTGTCACGTGCGTTGCGTAACGCGTAAATGATGTTGCGTAATTGATGCCCAAGTGGGACAGGCCATTTACTACAGGGGTTGAAACATCAAGTCCTATTAGCTCTACTGTCTGCATCTCTCTGGGGTACTAAACCCCAGCCCCAAGTCTTACCTCAGTTGCAAATATGCACGGCTCCACTCTTTCAGACACGATGTACATCGGGTGGTACAATCCCTCCTTTGGGCAACAACTTGCGGGCTTGGACGGTGGCTGGCTTTCCGGTTTCTTACTGCGAAGGGAAAGAAGGTGGAGGGTTATTAGACGTCCACTGGCAACCAGTGTGGAAAACCACTCTTCCCGAGAACATCACGCAGGCAAAAAGTGTGTCAGCATTGCAAACGAGTGCAGGGCGGAACTGCGGACGTGGGTTTAAACCGAAGGTAGAGGACACACAAAAAGCTGGAGCAAGTCAGCGGGACCGGCAGCATCTCTGGAGAGAAGGAATGGGTGACGTTTCTGGTCGAGCATGGTACTCACTTCTCAAGATTCTTCTTCAAAGGCCGCTCCTCTTTCAGATGCCCAGAGAGATTGTAATCCAGTTTCTGTTTGCAGTTAAATTTGTCGGTCAGGCCGTCGGTGCTGAACTCCGCGTCCTTGTTGGACACCTTGAACTGCCCCGTGGAGATGATGAAGGCCTCCTTCTCCTTCTGGTAGTCCGAGAGGTTGTTGATGGTCTCCAGGTCGTTGCGCACGGCTCTGCCGCCGCCTTGGGTCCTGCGCAGGTACTTGACGAAGACCACGGCGGCAAACGCCACCAGGGTGAGCGTGACGAAGCCCAGGGCCACGGAGATGGCCAGGGCCACGGGGAAGGGGGTCTCCGCCTCGGTGGGGGTGGTGGGCCTGACGTGGAACTCACAGTCGGGCCCCATGAAGCCGGCGGGGCACTTGCAGACGTGCCCGGTGTAGTGGGTGTAGCAGACGCCGTTGTTCCTGCAGGGCCCGCTGGCGCAGGGGTCCTTGCGCTCACTGCAGTCCCTGCCGCCGTAGCCCAGGGTGCAGCTGCACGTGTAGGAGTTGACGCCGTCCCGGCAGGTGCCGCCGTTGGCGCAGGGGCCCTTGGCGCAGTCGTCCTCGTTGATCTCGCACCGCACCCCGACAAACCCCGTCCGACAGCGGCAGATGAAGCTGCGGCCCAGGACGTAACACGCACCTACGGGGAGAAGCAAGGAGTTAGAGCAGTCGCGCCACACCAGCCCGTACGAGCATCGATGGCCGGCGCAGACCTGGTGGGCCGAAGGGCCTGTTTCCACGCTGTACCTCTACAGTCTAAAGTGTGTGTAGGATAGTGCTAGTGTATGGGGTGATCGCTGGTCAGTGTGGACTCGATGGGCTGAAGGGCCTGTTTCTCGAAAGCCATCTTACAGTGGTTCCTTAAGGTCATAAGTGATAGGAGCAGAATTAGGCCATTCGGCCCATCACATCTGCTCCACCATTCAATCATGGCTGAAATATCACCTCCCAACCCCATTCTGTCTGAAGAAGGGTCTCGACCCGAAACGTCGCCTATCTCCTTCGCTCCTTAGATGCTGCTGCACCCGCTGAGTTTCTCCAGCTTTTTGTGTACCCCCCATTCTCCTGCCACCTCCCCATAACCCCTGACACCCGTATTAACCCAGAGTCTATCTATCTCTGCCTTAACTATATCCATTGACTTGGCCCCAACCGCCTTCTGCGGCAATGAATTCCACAGATTCACCACCCTCTGACTGAAGAAATTCCTCCTCATCTCCTTCCGAAAGGAACATCCTTTAATTCTCATGCTATGGCCTCTGGTCCTCGACTCTCCCACTAGTGTGAAAGCAGCCTCTGCACATCTGCTCTATCCAGGCCTTTCTGAAGAAGGGTCTCGACCCGAAACGTTGCCTAGTTCCTTCGCTCCACAGATGCTGCCTCACCCGCTGAGTCTCCCCAGCATTTTGGTCTACTTTCACTATTTGGTACGTTTCAGCGAGGTGTGTCTTCCCCCCTCCCCCCTCCCCATTGAAGCTGGAGGTAAAGCTGGGAAAGGGGGAGGGGGTTGACGGGGATGACTTGAACCTACCGTTCACGCAGGGGTTGTTGGTACAACGGCCGATCTTCTTCTCGCAGTTGGAGCCCGTGAAGCCAGCGGGGCACCGGCAAGTGTATCCACCGTGTGGCTTCTCACTGCACGAGCCGCCGTTGAAGCAAGGCCCGTCGGCGCAAGTCATGGCGCTGATCTCACAGTTCTTGCCGTAGAACCCCTGAGGGCAGGTGCAGGTGTAATTGTTCTCCAGATCCTACAAGAGCACGCAAAGAGAGAGAGAGAGAGTCTCATTAACCCATCAATCCACAAAAGCAATCAATGATTTAGGACTTTGAGGCCTTATAGATAGGCTTCTCCCGCACTCCAGACACGTACAGGTATGTGTTAATTGGCTTGGAGTATGTGTAAGATAGTGTTAATGTGCGGGGATCACTGGTCAGCACAGGCTCGCTGAGCCAAAGGTCCCGTGTCTGCACTGTATATCTAAGCTAAGCTAGACAAACCGGATTTCTGCTACGTTTTCTTGGCAGGACACGCCCCGGCAACTTTCCAGAATTTGTGGTGGATGCTACTGTTCCAATAAACATAGCAGCCCGACGGGTTCCAGAACACAGGGCAGGGAGGGTTGCCTTGCCCTGCCGGCATTTTCTTTGAACAGTACTCTTTGCCTTTTCTTGAAATGACAAGGAATGTATCAAGTTGCCTGAAGTTTAGTTTAGTTTAGTTCAGAGATGCAGCGAGTCCGCTCCTCGGCTTGTCCTCGCTGGAATTTAGAAGATTGAGGGGGGATCTTATAGAGACTTACAACATTCTTGAGGGGTTGGACAGGCTAGATGCAGGAAGATTGTTCCCGATGTTGGGGAAGTCCAGGACAAATGGTCACAGTCTAAGGATAAGGGGGAAGTCTTTTAGGACGGAGATGAGAAAAAACATTTTTCACACAGAGAGTGGTGTCTGTGGAATTCTCTGCCACAGAGGGTAGTTGAGGCCAGTTCGTTGGCTATATTTAAGAGGGAGTTAGATGTGGCCCTTGTGGCTAAGGGGACCAGGGGGTATTGAGAGAAGGCAGGTACAGGATACTGAGTTGGATGATCAGCCATGATCATTTTGAATGGCAGTGCAGGCTCGAAGGGCCGAATGGCCTACTCCTGCACCTATTTTCTATGATTCTATGATGATCATATTGAATGGCGGTGCAGGCTCGAAGGGCCGAATGGCCTACTCCTGCACCTATTTTCTATGTTTCTATGCTCCGACAAGCGATCCCCGCACACTAAATCTATCCTGCACACACTAGGGACAATTTACACTTATACCAAGCCAATTAACCTACAAACCTGCACGTCTTTGGTGGTGGCAGTGTAGGGCTGCTGGTAGTGTTACTGTAATCAAATCTGTTTCTCCCATGGTTCCAGGGTTGATGCCTGGATTGCAATGGCAGAGTGGAGGACATGCCGGGCCGCAAGGTCACTCAATGCAGTGGAATCCAATTGTGTTCTTGCGATGACCCACAATGTTTAAGGCGCAGCCTGGATCTACTTTCTGTTCTGCATCGACCCCCTTTAGTGCAATGGTGGTGCCACATCAATGGACAATAGGTGCAGGAGTAGGCCATTCGGCCCTTCGAGCCAGCACCACAATGACCCTGTACCCGATTCCCATCCATCAACTAATCCATTATCAGAATAACAATTATTAGTTAACCCACTACCAGATCCAAATTATTAACTACTGATGAAGGATCTCGACCCGAAAGGTTCCCATTCAATTTCTCCAGAGATGCTGCCCGACCCGTTGATTACTAGACCCTCTTGTGTCTCTCTTCCTTTATTAACTGTTCCTGATCATGCTCGTAATCTAATTCTGTACCAGTACTTCCAATAATTGATTCTCAATAGACAATAGATGCAGGAATAGGCCATTCAGCCCTTCGAGCCAGCACCACCATTCAATGTAATCCCAATTATCAACTGATCCAAAATTTGACCCTGGATTTCTAAAAGGCCAGTATTAAATGGTATATAATCATCGACCGATTCCATACCAGAGCCCCAATCACTAACTAATCACGTTGCTAATCCCATCATTACTTCATCTTGTAAATAATCCTGATCGTACAACTCAGTCCATTGTTTAGCTATCTGGAACCTGAGCCCTGATCACCAGCCCGATCCTAATCTCCCATCATTAGCTGATCCTGAACCTCAGCCACAAGGAACCATTATCGTACCCTGGACTTGCGTCCTAGTCTTCACCCGATCCACTGCTGTGACCTGGCCTTGATCCCGATCCCTGAACTTTGACTGAACTAGTGGTGGAGCCCCAGTAGTTCCTGATCACCAACCCATTAGTGAGCCAAGCTCCAATCAATAACGTAAGCCCCAACCGTTCCTGATCCTGTAATTTGAGCAGATTGATCAAGCTTCTCATCAAACTTCACCGCCATCCATTAAGTCATCCTGTACTTGATCCCAATCGTTGACTGAGTCACAGTGCCTCTCATACCTAATAGACAATGCCAGATGCCTGCACTGTAATATGACCAGTCCACCTGACAGGACAGATCTAACGGAGGTGGCAGAGACAGTCATGAGCAGGCAGGAGGGAATAACCTTGCGTGTCCTCACCATCGACCCCACACGCACGTACACGCACGCCCAACGTCAGGATCGAACCTGGTTTTGCTGACGGACGCTCTACTGGCTGTACCACTCTGCCACCCCTAACAACCCCTCAAGAAATGGGAGTGAACATTAGATACAGAAAAGGTTATGGGTTCAGCCAGCACCTCAGCCATAGTAATGAAGCTCGATGCTACAGAACTAGCCAAGCTGCTCCAGTATCGTCACAACACCAGGTACTATTTTGCACACTTGGTAAGCAGTACACGGATACAACAAACACACTGCCTTACTCTCTCTCCTCCCTCAGTCGCTGATCAGACACAACCATTCTGTAACAAATCCATGTGTTTGGTCCATGTCAATCTCTGTCTTTCTACAGGAAGGTTTAGTGACCATTGCGGTCAAGGATGGAGCGTTCAGGTCGCGGCCCCCTTCCCCCCCCCCCCCCCCCCCCCCCCCCACGCAGAAGAAGCGACAAGATGGACAACATCGTATGCAGATGCCGAGAAGTGTGTTCAGCTCTGGCTGGCTGGACAACTTCTAATCTTGTGTGTGGACTCGACCGGGAGAAGAGGCTGCGAGACTGGCCCCGACTGTACTAAGAGAGAAACAAAAACTAAGTTTGAACTCGTCATCACATTACACAATTTGTCCTTCAACTCCACACACTATCTTCAGATCAAAGGTGTAGCTATAGAGACTCGCCAGGGCCAAACTATGCCTGGCAGTTTATTGGAAGGGGTGGGAGATTGCTGCCTTCACGACCAATTACGACCAATTTACTGAGTCCCTGAGGAACCTGCCCTAACGAGGGGAACTTCCCCATCCAGGGTGGTGCCTACACTGGAGACCTGCCCCCACCCTGGGGACGGTCAGACACGTGGACTCTCTCAGCTGGGAATGGACAGCGGTCCAAAACTGGCTCACCCAAGTCCTCGTCCAGAACTGGTTCTCAGGCCCTCACACAAAGTTATGGAAGGAGATCAAAATGGCCCACCCACGGTCTTGGAACTTCCAACACGGACAACTTGGGGTGGAATGAAGGGACAGACTAAAGAGCGAGGGCACAAGGCTGTAGTCGGGTAGCAAGGCAAAGATCTGGATTGGGAATCAGTGTGATGGCGGTGTGGATATGCGATTCCAGTCGGGATCAACTCCAGCTTCTCAGAGAGGTAAATAACAGGGCGACTTTTACTGTGAGCTGCAATGTACAACGGGCCGTTCAAGATCACATTCCTGATAAACACATTGATCGAAGTTCCTTCCTGTTGACTTCAATGGTGAGGAAAATCCAGTCGGAAATACGACAGGACATCGTTGGGACAACAATGCCTGTTGCGCACGATTGACTTTAACCCCTGGAGGGTACGGAGAGGGAAGAAAGCTCCAATCTTAATCCGAGGGAAAATCTCACAAAGGCCATGCATCCAGCCCACTTGCCCACGTTAGACAGTGTGTGGGAAGGGACGGCAGACGCTGGCTTACCCCAAAGGCAGACACAAAATGCTGGGGTAACTCAGCGGGACGGGCAGCATCTCTGGAGAGAAGGAACGGGTGACGTTTTGGGTCGAGACCCTTCATCAGACTGAGTCAGTGGAGAGGGAAACGAGAGATAAGGAAGGGCAAAGTGTGAAAACGAGAGTCCTATTCACTTGCTGACGTACATTGGTTTTGTTAAGGATGGTGTTTTAGCATTAATGTTTTATTATTATTAATGTTTAATGCTTTCCCGAGTCATTCGTAACTGTCACTGTATGTCATGTTGTTACTT
Organism: Okamejei kenojei; assembly: GCA_035221665.1. Classification (NCBI taxonomy): domain Eukaryota; kingdom Metazoa; phylum Chordata; class Chondrichthyes; order Rajiformes; family Rajidae; genus Okamejei; species Okamejei kenojei. The sequence goes on along the minus strand of CM069171.1, from coordinate 9,395,345 downwards.
GTGGGCGGAGCGCCAAGGCAAATTCCTTGTATGTGAATACTTGGCCAATAAACATATACATTGTGACGGTCTTCGCCGCTCCCACTCACACAGCCCCCCCCCCCCGGATCTTCACCAGTGTTCTTCCTCTTACTGTGACTATCAATGACAGCACAGGTATGCAGACAGATGTGAAGCCACACTGGCCCCTCTACTAAGGTTCCCGGCCAACTGCCTTCATACGAGGGAACCTCACTTTCCTGACCCTACTGTAAGGTGTTGGCATGGACTTTGGATACGAACCAGCTTGTCAACATTTACCACCCCACCCTGTCGCTGGGCACCTAGTCAACCGTCTAGACACTCACGTGAGACATGGGTCAGAGAACATTTCCCACGAGTGCAGACACATGGGGAATGCATTTGCAGAATTGGAACCGAACCATCCCATTGCACAAAGAGCGGTCGGATTCGACCGGCCTCCACAACCGGCTGTGGACGCCAAAGACCGGTTGCAGCTTTGCAGGCCGAGAGCTTAGAGATACAGCGCAGAAACAGGCCCTTCGGCCCACCGGGTCCGCGCCGACCAGCGATCCCCGCACACCAACACTATCCTACACACACTAGGGACAAATTTTACATTTACCAAGCCAATTTACCGACAACCCTGCACGTCTTTAGAGTGTGGGAGGAAAGCGAAGATCTCGGAGAAAACCCGCGCGGGTCACGGGGAGAACGGGCAAACTCCGTACAGACAGCGCCCGTGGTCGGGATCGAACCCGGGTCTCCAGCGCTGCGAGGCCGCAACTGCCGCTGCGCTGATTGTTGGATGTTTTACAAGCGCCAATGCCAGGGCGAGATAACTGCAGGAGTGCGAGCTGCATAGGGGGCAGGGATAGGTTGCGGGGTGGGCAGATGTGCAGCAGATGAGGTCTAACGCGGAGAACTTATGTGTCATGATAGCAAGTTGAGTAGGGTGTCCAGAAAAGGCTGAGGAGAGCTGTTCCCAGGATGAGGAACATAAGGAGAACATAATGTGATGGGAGTAGAATCAGCCCATTCGGCCCATCAAGTCTACTCCGCCATTCAATCATGGCTGATCCATCTCTCCCTCCTAACCACACTCTCCTGCCTTCTCCCCACACCCTCTGATACCTGTACTAATCAAGAATCTATCGATCTATCTCTGCCTTAAAAATATCCACCGATTTTTGCCTCTACAGCCTTCACGAGGGTAGATCGGAAAGACTGGGACTGTTTTCTTGAGGAGATTTGTCAGAATGTCAAGGGATCTGGACAGAATAGATTGAGGGAGCCCGTTCCCTTTAGGAGAAAAACCAACCTTAATAAACTTGTGTCAATCTCACATGCTTCAGAGAAGAATAACTGGATATAAATTGCTACGGATCAGAACAAAGCTATATTAGGGTAACGGAAGTAGGTTTCAAGGAGATGTGTATTTTTCAACAGGATGTCAGCATTACTGGCCATACAGTCATTGTACATCTGAAGGGAGAAGGGGATCCAATGCCCAGAATGAGCCCTTCTTAAACACACAGGCTTGGTTGTGTCCAAAGGTCACGTCTTAAATTCTGCCACTTGGATCATCACCCAGATAGGATTTGATGCCTCGCAGAGTTGGTGCCTGCTTGCGGCTTCAGTGTTCAGAGAATCCCTGTAAACACTCAGACGTGGACCAAAGATCAAACCCAGGTCTGTGAAGAAGGGACACGACCCGAAACGTCACCCATTCCTTCTTCCCTCCAGAGATGCTGCCTGTCCCGCTGAGTTACTCCAGCTTTTTGTGTCAATCTTCGGTTTGAACCAGCATCTGCAGTTCCTTCCTACACATTCCTCTGCTAACCTGTACCGATGGCCACAGAGTAGCTCTCGTTTTTCCCTTCATTTTTGAGAAGGCATTTCAATCACATCAGCATCTCTACAATGTACACAAGGTTAAATATCTTGGGTGGGAGTGGAGTTATTGCCTTACAGGGCCAGAGAAACAGGTTTGATCGCGACTGTCGTCTGAACGGAGTTTGCACGTTCTCCCCGTGACCTGCGTGGGTTCTCTCCGGGCGCTCCGGTTTCCTCCCACACTCCAAAGACGTGCAGGTTTATTGGTTAATTGGCCTCGGCAAAAATTGCAAATTGTCCCCAGTGTGTAGGATAGTGCGAGGGGCAGGGAGCGTTGGTCAGCACGGAGAAGGGCCAGGTTCCGTACTGTATCTCCAAACTAAACTAAATATGATAAAATAATTCCACCTTGTATGCATCTCCTGAATGCGATTGTAATTTTCAATAATCTCAATAATATGGGCGAGGTCATGGCGGGAAATAAGGTGGCTGATTTACACACAGCGAGTACCGTCAATATCAAAATAACATTGAGGAAATAAGCCACTAGGTTTCAGAGAAGGCAACGTGTGTGTGTGTGTGTGTGTGTGTGTGTGTGTGTGTGTGTGTGTGTGTGTGTGTCTGAATGTGTGTGTGCGTGTGTGCGCGTGTGTGAGCGTGTGTGAGCGTGTGTGTGAGCGTGTGTGAGCGTGTGTGTGTGTGTGCGCGTGTGTGTGCGTGTGTGAGCGTGTGTGAGTGTGTGTGAGCGTGTGTGAGCGTGTGTGTGTGTGTGAGCGTGTGTGTGTGTGTGTGCGTGTGTGTGTGTGTGTGTGTGAGCGTGTGTGAGCGTGTGTGTGTGCGTGTGGTGTGTGTGTGTCTGTGCGTGTGTGAGTGTGTGTGAGCGTGTGTGCGCGTGTGTGTGGATCACGTACTGCGCTGTGCAGTGGTGGTGGCTGGAGCTGCCCAGTCCGCAGCCTGGTTTAAATGCGCCACTTACCGTGCAGCTGCCTCCGTTCTTGCAGGGGTTGCTGTCGCATTCGTTGATCTCGACCTGGCAGTTGGTGCCGCTGAAGCCGGGCTTGCAGGTGCAGGTGTAGCTCCCTTGGCCGGTGTTGGAGCAGGTGGCGCCGTGCTTGCAAGGCCTGTGGTTGGTGCAGTAGTTGAGGTCCTGGTTGCAGAAGAGGCCGCCCCAGCCCTCCTGGCAATTGCACTGCCAGGGCTCCTGGCACACGCCATGCAGGCAGCCCGGGTAGCGGATGCACTGGTCGCAGAACCGCCCCTGCCAACCAATGCGACATCTAGGAGAAAGGGAGACAAGACATCGTCAGGCATTCAGAGAGTCATACGACACGGAAAAAGCCCCTTCACACCAACTCAACCCACGTGCATGTCCAAGCTAGTCCCATTTCACAAGTTTATAAGTTCTGGGAGCAGAATTAGGCCATTCGGCCCATCAAGTCTATGCCATTCAATCATGGCTGATCTTTCCCCAGAATTTGTTTTCCCGCAGAGGGTGGTGAATCCCTGGAATTCTCTGCCTCAGAGGGAGGTGGAGACCATGGTGAAAATCATTGGATATTTTCGAGGTTGAGATAGATGGATATTTACTAGATTAAACAATTGAGAGTGCTGGGCGTAACAGAAGAGGGGTTGAGGCCCATCATGTTCAAACGTTCTGGGGGCAGAATTAGGCCATTCAGCCCATCGAGTCTATTCCGCCATTCTATCATGGCTAATCGTAGACCATAGATCCGCCATGGTCGTATGGAACGGTGGGACAGGCTTGAGGGGCCGAATGGCCTACTTGTGATCAATGGCGAATGATGACAGCAGTAATTCTAGTGATTCCAGTGTTGGAAGCAGGACTAATAATCTCCATGGATACACAAAAGGCAGCAGATGCTGGAAACACAAGGCCTCAGCAAAACATAAAGCACTTGGAAGAGCCTCAGCAGGCCAGGCAGCATCTGGAGAGGCAGATTATTATCCGCTGTCAGTTCCTCCAGCACTTTGTGTTTTGCCGAACAATCTATTTTGAGAAGTAAGTAAGTTTATTGGCCAAGTATTCACATACAAGGAATTTGCCTTGCTGCTCCGCCCACAAAGTAACAACATGACACACAGTGACAGTCACGAATGGCCCAGAAAACGCGAAATATTAATAATAATAAAACATTAATGATAAAACACCATGGATCAGGCATGCGAACCAACAAAATACCAGATCAAAGGGAGGCTACAGATTTTTGGCTGTTGAGTAGAAATGGCTCACCAACTCTGGGCAGCCAACCCCTCCCGGCCCATCTGCATCCCAATACAGAATAAATCCACGTCGAGAGAAATGTAACAAAAAAAATGGAACAAGGTAATCGAAACTCACATGCATTCTCCTGGCCTTCCACAGTATCCATATTTATCGTGGCAACCCAGCAAGCAAATAGCTGTGGAGATATTTGGAAGAGAGGATAATGTTATAAGAGGCGAACAGACAGATTCAAGAGTTTGAGGGGGTGGGGGGGTTCAGACGCAGCTTTCAAACTCCTCCCAGGCAAGGCTCTGGAACAATAACACACACTGCCTGCCCGCAATAAAGGGCTTAGTTCGTGTGTCTCTATTAAACCGCACTCGGGAGAATAATGCTCTGCAAAGCAAACTGCCCCATCTGAAAAGAGGCCTTAACAAACGCGATTGAGGAGTTAAATTTCCATGCCAACATGTCCTTCCACTCGCGTGTTGCCCCTTTTATTGTGCACGCTGCCGCCCTTTCAAAACATGCTGAAATTTATTCAAATGTTATTCTTCAGCTGTGGCGTGTCAGCTGTCTTTGTTGTCCCCCCCCTCCGAGGGGAGGCGGCTTGTGTTAACACACTTGAATAAGTTAACCAGACTGAACATATGCTTTTTACTCAGCCGCATTCATCCCCCCCTTTCAATGGGAGGTTCCAGCCTCCCTCTGTTGAATCCAAACCAACTCGGGACCCAGATCCCACAACCCAAGTGTGGAAAATGACCCACACTGGTTTTTGTTTTGCTTTGCGGGTATCTTGAAATCCCCCAAATTTACAATTGAGAATTGTCCCAAACCTCAATATTTAAGTTGGGTTAAAGCAAGACAGATTGAGTCAAGGCAAAATTCAATTTCTGCAAAAATAAGATTTTGAGGGTGCGAGTTTGCACTATCACACATCATGTATCTGTTGTTCTCTAACACTATCCTACACATACTATGGACAATTTATAATCTTTACCTAACCCAATTAGCCGACACGTTTGGATGCCTTTTGATTTACGAAAATTGATTTTTTTGGAAAATATCCCGGCGGGACAAGCAGAATAATGGAGACACTCGTGTTCGAGATGTTTTAATTGGGAATAACAAACAAACTGCTGGAGAAAACGAAAATTAAACGTCGACCATCACTTTATCTTTCTCACTGGTCTGCCGAGTTTCTCACACGAGGAACCGCAGATGCTGGAGACCTGAGCAAAAGACAAAGTGCTGGAGGAACTCAGCGGGCCAGGCAGCATCTGTGGAGGGACGAAGTTACAGGTTGGGTCTGAAGAAGGGTTGGGTCCAATCCCTCCAGTTCCTCCAGCACTGGACATACAGGGAACTGCAGGTGCTGGTTTACAACAAAAAAACCACAAAGTGCTGGAGTAATTCAACGGGTCAGGCAGCATCAACCACCGAGTTACTCCAGCACGTTTTTTGTTCCTTCCTCCACTCAACGCTGTGTGCCTGTGTGTGTTTTATTTTCTCCAGCAGTTTAATTTCTAAAGCACAATAGAGAGGGAGAGAGTCCAGCGGCCGAGGGAGGTGATCCTTACGTTCAGAGCAGTAGTCTCCCTTCCAGCCGGGCAGGCAGACTCGCTGGCCGGTCTCATCGCAGGTGTAGTGGCCAAAGTTGTCGTCCCTGGGTCGGCAGTAGACGGAGCAGCCCTCGCCGTAGTAAAACTCGCCGCACACCACATGGTAACTGTAGCGCAGTTCGCTCTGTCCCACTGTCTGGACATCCTGAGACCAGTCCTCGCCTATCGCCAAGCGGCGGCCGGTGGCCAGGCGGCTAATCAGGTTCTGGGGGTTATCTATTATGTGTTGGGGGGGGAGAGAAGAAGAGAAAAAAAAAGGGGGGGAAGAGGGTGAGAAAGGGATTACATCTGAAGGGCGAGTGTGGGGAGCAGGCGGACGGGGGCAAAGAGTATTGTGTGGAAAGGAACTGCACATGCTGGAAAATCCAGGGCACACAAAAGGCTGGGGAAACTCAGCGGGTGAGGCAGCATCTATGGAGCGAAGGAGATAGGAGACTGCCCACCTCCTTCGCTCCATAGATGCTGCCCGCACCCGCTGAGTTTCTCCAGCCTTTTGTGTAGGACGGGAGCTGGCTTAAAGCTGGAGTAACTCAAGCGGGACAGGCGGCAGCTCTGGAGAGAAGGGATGGGTGGTGTTTGGGGTTTCTTCCGAAACCTCACCCGTCCATTCCCTCCAGAGATGCCCCCCTGTCCCGCTGAGTTACTCCAGCTCGCAAGTCCCTCTTCGGCAATGAGTTTTTGAACGGATACATATATACGCGATGCATTACGCCCTCTAGTAATAAGACTGAGAATTAATTACCGATGCTGGGCTCGTCGGATTCCGCATTCCATGCCTCGATGATCAGAGAGAAAGTTCCCTGCAGAGAGTTAAAAATAAACAAATTGCCACTCTGTCTTTCTCGGTCACCCTTGGGCGCTGTAACACTCTCTCCCACATCAACCTCTTCTGCACAACTCCAACCTTTATAGTAACTTGCAAAAAAAAAATCTCCAAATGACCAAGACCACAAAATTCTCGAAAATTTAAATCGAGGATAGTAATCCCAAACTGCAACCGCGTCGGGGAGAGTTTACATTGAAACGTTGTTTTTAACGCCTTGTTCGAGATACAGCGCTGAAGCCGGCCCTTCGGCCCACCCATTCCGCGTCTACCAGCCATTCCCGTACAGTAATACTGTCTTTCTTTTTTTAAAAAAAAAATAATGCACATTTTTTTGATAACCGAAGCCAATTTACCGACAAACATTTACATCTTTGGAGGGTGTGGGGAGGAAACCGATGGGGGGGGGAACCCCCAAGGGAGAGCGTGCAAACTCCGGGCAGGCAGCACCCGTGGTCGGGATGGAACCGGCGCTGCGAGGCAGTGGCGAAACTTACCGGCCAAGTGAAATGGAAGGGGATCCGGATGGGTTCGCTGTCTCGCACCATGTCGCCTCCTGGCCCCAAGACCGGCGTGTTGCCAGCCCCGTAGGTGCAGGGGGGCTCGGGCGAGATGTTGACCTGGTAATGCTTGAGACACACCCGGAAGAAACGGCCACACTGCTGTCCCTTCTGACAACTGCGGGGCAGCCCAGGCTGTCGGCTGCTGAACGAGTCCACTTTGAGCTCGAAGATGCCGGTGGAAACAGTCTGGGGAAGGGTTTTGAAGCAATGAACAATTTAAGATTTTTCACACACACACACAGAAGAAAAAAAAAAAAAAGACGAGAGGGATTTCACAAACGGAGAGAGGAGGGTAGGGTTGAAATCTTACCTGGGCAACGGACAGCAGGAATACGACACACGACAAAACTGCAGCCATCCTGAATAGGAACTGCCTCTGTCCAGCAAGCTAGAGGCAGATACAATCCAACCCGGCTCAGCGTTATCGGACAATGTCACAGCAAATGTTCAAGTCCACGGATTCTCCAGGAGAGACTCGGTTGCCTCTCCGTTTTGTGATATCAATCTGGGTTTTTTTTTTTGGTGTGTGGTTTTTTTGTTGTTGTTCGTTCTTTTAATTAAACTCCCGTGGCCGTCAGCGCTCCGCGGGCTCCCTCTCTCGCTCTGTGCGTGTCTCTCTCCTGTGTTTGAATGGGGAGGCAGGCGGCTGCGGCCCTTTATATGCTTCCGTCGGGTGCGAGATTCCGTCAATCACACGCTGTCAGGAGTCTGTGGTCACAAACAAAAGCTCTCAACACCTCCAGGACGGCCAAATGCAACTCAGAGAGTTTGGGGGGGTGGGGGGGGGGGGGGGGGGGGGAGGAGAGTAAATAGTGGGAAAGACAAAAAAAAAACCCACATCCAAACTCTCTGAATTTTTAAGTAATTAACTCTTAGCTCCTCCAGTTCTGTGACTCCCATGTGAGTTCATTCCGAGCCATTAATTTTGGATTCGTTTTCACATTCAAACAAGTTCCAGAAAAGTTCATGTGATGGATCTAGCATTTTTTAATTCATTTCCCAACTCTCAGACTCGTGGCTACTTTGAATAAATAAACCACCTACGATTTTTATTTCTGCAATGAAATCTTTCGATTTGAATCCTTTCGCGGCGGGGGGGAGGGGAGGGGGGGGGGGGGGGGAGGGGGTCATCCTGGTTAAAAATTCCTGGATCTTTTTTTTAATTAATAAAAACGATTATTGCCCACTGCGATGGAATTATCGTTTGAATAAATCGGCTGTGCCCCTTTGAAACGCCGAGATTGTTACATTCTGGTTTTGAGGATAGGGTGGGTGTGTTCTAAATATAAAAGTTTAATTCTCTGAAAATGCAAATCGCAGTTTTGTTTTAAATGCAACTTTTTTTATTGAACTTTCTGCTCATTTTTGTTTTGTGGAAGATGTCATTGTCCTCTCTGCCGCTTTTCTGAGGCCGACGCTTTAAATTAAAAGCATCTGATTGTCCTGACGCGTGTGTCCCCAGCCCGCTCTGTCGGGGAAGACAGAGGGGGGGTATTTTTCTACAAGGGGAGTTAATGATTGTGAAATACTAGGGGTATTTTTCTTTCTCCAGAGGGGGTTGGGGAGGTGGGATTGTTCTTCCGTTGTCCCTGTGTCTGCACTCAGCTGTATGATAATATGATAACACCTGTCCTGCTCCAGAGAAACCAGCTTGTTTTTGTATCCACCAGCATTGTATTTGTTTCGTGCCGCAGAATATCTCAGTTTACAAGTTGCGTTTGCAAAATACGCCGATTCAAAAAAAAACACATTGCGACGCAAACCTCCTCTCCCCCTCTCCCCCAGTCCGAACGGGTCACTTTCCCGGTGAGGGGGCGATCTCACCTGTCACCCACTTTTTTCAAGAGTTGATTTTTTGGGGGCTTTTTTAAATTTTTTTTTAAAGAAAAGTGTGTCGGGCGATTTTAATCGATTGGCTCCCGGATCCTTCTCTCCACGAGTGGAGTTACAAGCCCTCTTGTTGCCCGCCTCACCCCCAACCTGCCCCCAGGAACACGGATCTGGGTTTATGAGTCATTGCAGGCAGCGACCATCTGCTCCTGCGACTAGGCTCTGCATTTATATAATTGCTTTCAAAACTACCATCCATCAGTCATAACACAGGGGAATGTTGCTATTTATTTTTTCACCCCCCCCCCCACCAACCCTCGTCCGCCGAACTTTAGCCTTTCATTCACGGGCAGGGCGAGGCAATGCAATATCCCAGCAGTCACAACACAAGGTGCTGTTCGCCGGTAAACTGCTCGGGTCCGGTCACCCGGACTTTCCGCAAACTAAAACCCCAGATTTTGCGGGAAAGCAGCGCTTGCAGAACACGCAAAATGAGGATGTGGACCTCAGCGGCAGGAGCTGGCGGGGTGTCAAAAACGCTTTTATTCCCCGTCCTCTAATAAAGGTGGGGGAGCGATGTCCAGTGGGTGTCTCAGTCTTGTTTAGCTCGGGAGGGACTGCTGGCATTAATATATATATATATATATATGGGCACGCTTCTGGAGAATTATTAATGCATTGATTGCTCGCTGCTGGCAGTGTGTTATTGACACGGGGATGGAAGTTGTGGCCACATGTTCGCTCGCTTAGAGGGAGAGAGAGACAGGAGAGAGGCAGATTTACAAACTGTTGCTCTCTCGGCCCTCGGCATTGTCATGGAAATGAGAGAGACGCGTGCCTCATCTGCCTTAGTCCAGCGCACATTTTCATAGACTGGGCAGCCGGCCACGCTTCGCTACAGCTTCAGGACAAAAGGAAGGAGGGTGGGGGGTGGTGAGGGGGGGGGGGGGAGGGAGGATGGGAGAAGATTAAAACAAATGCAAAAAAAAAAAAGACGCGAGCGTCTCATCTTATCTCGCCCTCGTATCTCCAGCCCACGTGTCGTGGCAGCAGTCAGGCTGTTAGTTGTGGACAAGCGATCTCCCGCTGGCCGGACCCCAGCCGACCCCCCTAACCCTCCCGCACCCGCTCCTGTCTTCACCCCCCCTCCCTGCCGGCCTGCAAACATAACACTCACTACTGTTCCAACTTTTCATCACCCAGCTTTTGCAATATTTAATGACAGATGCTGGAATTCTATCAAGATAGTCCGCATCTATAATATCTATGGTGGTGTACAGGGTGGTCAACGTGTGTCGAGATTGGTCCCGGGCACTGGTTGAGTTTAGATATTATAGGTTTGAACGCAGTGCAAACACACTCACACACGCTCTCGCAACATACACACACATGCTAACACACACACATACACACACACACACACACACACACACACACACACACACACACACACACACACACACACACACACACACACACACACACACACACTAACACACACACACACACACACACACACACACACACATGCTAACACACACATACACACACACACACACACACACACACACACACACACACACACACACACACACACACACACACACACATGCTAACACACACACACACACACACACACACACACACACACATGCTAACACACACACACACACACACACACACACACACACACACACACACACATGCTAACACACACACACACACACACACACATGCTAACACACACACACACACACACACATGCTAACACACACACACTACACACACACACACACACACACACACATAGACACACACACATGCTCACACACACACACACACTACACACACATAGACACACACACTACACACACACGCACACTACACACACACACTACACACACACACTACACACACACTACACACATGCACACACACACACTACACACACTACACTACACACACACACACACACACTACACACACTACACACACATACACACACACGCACACTACACACACACACTACACACACACACCACACACACACTACACACACACACAAGTCTCTCACACAGACACACATGCTCACACACACACAATCAGTCTCTCTCACACACATGCTCACACACACTTTCACACTCACACACACACGCGATAACACATTCAGACACACGCTTTAAGTCTCTCAGACGTACATGCTCACACACATTCACAGTCTCTCTCACACACATACACACGATCACACATTCAGACACACACATGCTCACTCACACACACACACACACACACACACACACATGCTCACACACACACACGTTCAGTCTCACACACACACACGTTCACATCTTCTCTTGCTCTCGCTCTCTCTCTCTCTCACACACACACACACACACACAAGTTCACACACCCACAGTCGCTCTCACACACACACACACACACATGCCCACACACTGTACACTCACCTATACATTCACATGGCCTTTTTACTCGGTCCCACACACACACACCACACACACACACACATTCTCTCCATCACACGAACACGCAGCGTTTGTCTGGGTGATCACAGTGGGATCGAGATGTCGTTTTATCCTTGGGA
>CM069171.1:9376342-9378842 GCA_035221665.1 Okamejei kenojei | reverse complement strand
CCTGCTCTCCACCTCCAAGGGAATAAAGTCCCAGCCTGCTCAACCTCTCCCTAAAGCTGAACCCTCAAGTCCTGGCGACATCCTCGTAAATCGTCCCCGCGCCCATTCCAATGTATCGATATCTTTCCTTTTAACAACTCATCACGATACTCCAAATATTTACCTGAGGATTTCCAAGGTGGAATTTGCCTGGACTTCAGTTGGCAGGAAACATAGAAACCTAGAAAAATGGGTGCAGGAGTAGGCCATTCGGCCCTTCGAGCCAGCACCGCCATTCAATATGATCATGGCTGATCATCTAAAATCAGTACCCCGTTCCTGCTTGTTCCTCATATCCCTTGGTTCCTTTAGCCCGAAGAGCTAGATCTAGTCATGTATGTCATGTCATGTAACTGTCACTGTATGTCATGTGGTTACTTGCGGGCGGAGCACCAAGGCAAATTCCTTGTATGTGAATACTTGGCCAATAAACGTACGTATTTACTTAGCTAGTCTGTAAACACTTCTCTGATAGTGGGTCATCCCCATTGACAATCCAACTCAAACTCAGAAATCACCTCCCAGACCTCAGCTGTTGTAAAACGCTACTCCTTTCCCAGGGATCAAAGCCTCTCTGCTTAAAAGTCCCAAACTTTTAAGTAACTCAGCGGGACAGGCAGCATCTCTGGAGGGAAGGAATGGATGGCGTTTCGGGTCGAGACCCTTCTTCAGACTGATGCCAGGGGAGTGGGCGGCACCGTGTGAAACAGGCCCTTCGGCCCACTTTGCCCACATTGACCAACATGTCCCAGCTACACTAGTCCCACCTGCCCGCATGTGGTCCATATCCCTCCACACCTGTCCTGTCCATGAGAGAGAGGCACAGAGAGGGCAGGCAGTCCGCTTTACCCCGGCAGGGTGGAAATGTCAAATATCAGGGGGCATGCTGCTGCTCTGTACAACAGTAATATCAAATAACACAAAGTATTTAGCCATCGTCAACACCCGCCACGTTAGCCTGGTCACGTCAAATTTAATCTGTCAGATTCCCCTCAAAATCTAACACAACAGCAAAATGCTACAGAATCTGAAATGAAAACAGAAAATGCTGGAAACCCCTTTCCACCGATTGGGTATTTCTAGTATTTCTAATAATTTGTTTTTATTTATCCTCAAAACATAACCCCGCAAACCCCCCCCCCCCCCCGCCAAACTCTCCCCAAACCCTCTCCCCGCAAACTCCCCCCCAACCCCCTCCCCAGCCCCCCCCCGCAAACTCCCCCCCAAACCCCCCCCGCAAACTCCCCCCAACCCCCCCCCCCCCCGCAAACCCCCCCCAACCCCCCCCCCAACCCCCTCCCCAGCCCCCCCGCAAACTCCCCCCAACCCCCCCGCAAACTCCCCCCCAACCCCCCCCCAACCCCCCCCCAGCCCCCCCGCAAACTCCCCCAACCCCCCCCGCAAACTCCCCCCCGCAAACTCCCGCAAACTCCCCCCAAACTCCCCAACCCCCCCCCGCAAACTCCCCCCAACCCCCTCCCCAGCCCCCCCCCGCAAACTCCCCCCCCAAACCCCCCCCCCGCAAACTCCCCCCCAACCCCCCCCCCGCAAACTCCCCCCAACCCCCCCCCCCCCCCCCCCCGCAAACTCCCCCCCAACCCCCCACCCGCAAACTCCCCCCCCCCCCCCGCAAACTTCCCCCAACCCCCCCCCCCCCGCAAAAACTCCCCCCCACCCCCCCCCGCAAACTCCCCCCAACCCCCCCCGCAAACTCCCCCCCCCCCCCAAACCCCCCCCCCCCCGCAAACTCCCCCCCCAACCCCCCCTCCCCCGCAAACTCCCCCCCAACCCCCCTCCCCCGCAAACTCCCCCCCCAACCCCCCTCCCCCGCAAACTCCCCCCCAACCCCCCTCCCCCCGCAAACTCCCCCCCAACGCCGTCCCCAAATACAATGGCCCGTTTAGGGCACCATGTTATGGGGAAGATGCATCTTGTGTCTGTCTTCGGTGTAAACCAGCATCTGGAGTTTCTTCCAACACATGGGAAACACATTCCTACACATAGCAAATGGACTGCAGTTGCTGGTTTACACCGAATACTTCTATAACATTAGAAATAGCATTATTATTTTCCATCTGTATCTCAATCTCCTGGGATCGAATCCCTTCCTACATCAAATGATTATATATATATTTAATAATATATATATATATATAAGTATATAATCACTTGATGTAGGAAGGGATTCAGGAATTCGGTTCGGTCTCAAGAGATTGAGGTATGGATAGAAAAATTATAAACACAGATATATTATTTATATAGAAAGGAACTGCAGATGCTGGTTTAAACCGAAGATAGACACAAAAAGCTGGAGTAACTCAGCGGGTCAGGCAGCATCTCTGGAGAGAAGGAATGGGTGAAGTCAAGTCAAGTCAAGAGAGTTCATTGTCTTGTGTCCCAGATAGGACAATGACATTCTTGCTTGCTGCCGCACAACAGAATATAGTAAACACAAATACAG
>CM069171.1:9351342-9373842 GCA_035221665.1 Okamejei kenojei | reverse complement strand
GGCTAACGGAATCAAGGGATATGGGGAGAAGGCAGGAACGGGGTACTGATTTTGGATGATCAGCCATGATCATATTGAATGGTGGTGCTGGCTCGAAGGGCCGCATGGCCTACTCCTGCGCCTATTTTGTATGTTTCTATGTTTCTGAACTAAGAATTTGCTGCGTGACAGATGTTAACCCACGGCCAGTTCAGTAATCGTACCTCTCATGAACCAGCTGTTTTGGGTTGACACCAATAGCTGCAGATGCAGGAACTTTAAGCAAATCGCATATCTTGGAAGAACTCAGTGGGTCAGGCAGCATCTGTGGAAGGAAATATTCAGGCGATGTTTCGGGGAAGCACCCTCCTTGGGACTGATTGAAGGGGCATTCACCAACAATATCCTACACACAGGGAGAACGGACAAACTCTGCACAGACAGCAACCGTAATCAGGATCAAACCCGGGTCTCCGGCGTTGTAATGGCAGGACTGTCATACGAGGAAAGATTGGAAAGACTGGGCTTGTAGTCACTGGAGTTTAGAAGGATGAGTGGGGATCTTATAGAAACCTATAAAATTATAAAAGGACTGGACAAGCCAGATGCAGGAAAAATGTTCCCGATGTTGGGCGAGTCCAGAACCAGGGGCCACACAGTCTTAGAATAAAGGGGAGGTCATTTAAGACTGAGGTGAGAAAAAACTTTTTCAACCAGAGAGTTGTGAATTTGTGGAATTCCCTGCCTCAGAGGGCAGTGGAGGCCAAATCACTGGATGGATTTAAGAGAGAGTTGGATAGAGCTCCCGGGGCTGGTGGAGTCAAGGGATATGGGGAGAAGGCAGGCACGGGTTATTGATAGGGGAAGATCAGCCTTGATCACAATGAATGGCGGTGCTGGCTCGAAGGGCTGAATGGCCTCCTCCTGCACCGATTGTCTATGTTTCTATGTTTCTATGTAAGGCAGCAACTCTGCTGCTAGGCCACCGTGCCATCCAGTCGAAAGGGATGCAAAAAGAAAATATGATATTGGGTTCATAAAGGTGAAAATGCAAACTTTCCCCCCTAAAATACTTTGTATAAAAACTCTCTACCCATCCATATTTTTCAATATTCCACCCATCATTTCATCCCCTCCCCCCCACATCTAAAATTCCAACAATCTCCAGTCTGAAGAAGGGTCTCGACCCGAAACGTCACAAATTCCTTTTCTCTCCAGAGATGCTGCCTGACCCGCTGAGTTACTCCAGCTTTTTGTGTCTATCTTCGGTTCAAACCAGCGACTGCTGTTCCTTCCCACACATTTTGTCTCTCTCTGGTTCACTGGCTTTTGGAAGTCAGTGGAATGAAGAGCAGGTATTAAACATTTAGAGGTGAACAGCGTCAGGTGTGGAGCAATTCCATCAGAGTGCAGCCAGCTGACGCTGCCCTTTGTTCAACGTTAAATCCACAATGGGAAGACGCACGTAGGCCTCTCTCGGTCAGTGACAGAGTGACAGAGCTGTGGAAAGATCAGGATGAATGCTGAATGGGACCAAGTCAACAGTCTGCGAGCTAAAACTGGTCTCATTATCCAGATGTGGGAAAATTATTAGATCCCATTTTAAACCAGGTATTATATTTTAATAAGAATGACAGCAACTCAGCTTGATTCCACACACCGGCTGCTGATAAGGAGATTAGGTGGCATTGAGAGTGTTTAAAATGAATTATGAATTCAGTTAAGCAGTATTTATTGATGGTGCTACAGACAATAGGTGCAGGAGGAGGCCATTCAGCCCTTCGAGCCAGCACCGCCATTCAATGTGATCTTGGCTGATCGTCCCCAATCAGTGCTCATACTGGATATGAGTGCCTTTGGTTCAGCAAAGTGGAAATGGCACAGGATTGTACACGCAATCACACCCGGTAACTAGTCAAGTCAAGGCCATTTTATTTCCATAGCACGTTTAAAACAAACTCTCATTGACCAAGGGGACACAAAAGGCTGGAGATACTCAGCGGGTGCAGCAGCATCTAAGGAGCGAAGGAGATAGGCGACGTTTTGGGCAAAGTGCTTTACATCAGTGCAGGTACTAACGTGCTACATACAGTGGTACACAGATCTAACAATACATACATAAATACACACATACAGCGCTCCCTCAGAGGACCTCAAGAAAGGCTTGTGTAGAAATAGGTTTTAAGTCTAGACTTAAAAGAGTTGATGCAGGGGACAGTTCTGATGGGGAGAGGGATGCTGTTCCACAGTCTAGGAGCTGCAACCGCAAAAGGGCGGTCACCCCTGAGCTTAAACCTGGACAATAGCCCCTGCTTACATTTTACCTGTTTGCTTTGTTCTCATCTTCTCCTTCCTGACTGATCTATTCCACATCTTTCCTTGAACCGCATCTCTTTTGATGTCTCGTCTTCACACCGCACCCTTCCTTATCTCTGTGTCTCCCTCTCCCCTGACTCTCGGTCTGAAGAAGGGTCTCGACCCGAAACGTCACCCATTCCTTCTCTCCAGAGATGCTGCCCGTCCCGCTGAGTTACTCCCGCATTTTGAATCTATCTGCAGTTCCTTCCAGCACATCCCCCCCCTGGCTTGTTAAGTTAACAAGGGGAAGGGAAGGGGGTCGCTGGTTTGTGTTTCTCCAGGAAAAAGAGGTAGAATTGTTGAGTGGGACAATTCTCCCCACTCAAAAACCAAAGCAAAACAGCCCAGTTAAAATCTGTTTAAGAAAGAACTGTTAAAATCAAAGGTAGACAAAAATGCTGGAGAAATTGAGAGGGTGAGGCAGCATCTATGGAGCGAAGGAATAGGGAACGTTTTGGGTCGAGACCCTTCTTCAGACTTTTCTCCAAAGATGCTGCCTGTCCTGCTGAGTTACTCTAGCATTTGGTGTCGGAAGAAGGGTCTCGACCCGAAACGTCACCTCTTCCTTCGCTCCTCATCCTCTGAGTTTCTCCAGTATTTATGTCTACCTTCAGTTAAAATGTGAGTACTCTTGCTTCAGTCCTGTGTCTGAAGTAGGAAGGTTGTATAAAAAGGGACAGGCAACTGGTCTGCGACAGGGTCTGTTTCAGACGTTGCCGGGTTTTTGGAAGTTCATTGACGTTCCTTTGGGCCGGTTATTTTCAGCGTTTTGCTTCAGTCCAAAACAAAGGGAGAAACCTGACCTTTTCTCACCCCCCTCTCATCCAGCTGAGCTCAGCTTGGCCGGCGTTCAAGCTCCTTCCACTAACGCACCTCTTTCTATTACTTTGCAGGAAGCACAGAAGCAAAAGCCATTGTTATTAAAAGTGAAATCATAAAAATAACAGGTTCATCCTATTTGTACACGGCTGTGGAAAAGGAACAGGGGAGGTGGGGGGGGGGGATGGGGGGAGGGGGGAGGGAGGGGGAGGGGGGAACTACATGGATTGTCTATTCAAAGCACGGAAACAGGCCCTTCTGTCCTCTGAGCCCGTACTTTCATAAGTTATGGGAGCAGAATTAGGCCTATTTTGCTGTATGGCCATTTCTGAAGATGGACACAAAAAGCTGGAGTAACTCAGTAAGTTGGGCAGCATCTCTGGAGAAAAGGAATAGGTGACGTTTCGGGTCGAGACCCGTCCTCTGTCTTCATAGAACATAGAAACATAGAAAATAGGTGCAGGAGGAGGCCATTTGGCCCCTCGAGCCAGCACCGCCATTCATTGTGATCATGGCTGATCGTCCCCAATCAATAACCCGTGTCTGCCTTCTCCCCATATCCCTTGATTCCACCAGCCCCTAGAGCTCTATCTAACTCTCTCTTAAATCCACCCAATGATTTGGCCTCCACTACCCTCTGTGGCAGGGAATTCCACAAATTCACAACTCTCTGGGTGAAAAAGTATTTTCTCACCTCAGTATTAAATGGCCTCCCCTTTATTCTAAGACTGTGGCCCCTGGTTCTGGACTCGCCCAACATTGGGAACATTTTTCCTGCATCTAGCTTGGTCCTTTTATAATTTTATATGTTTCTATAAGAACCCCCCTCATCCTTCTAAACTCCAGTGAATACAAGCCTAGTCTTTTCAATCTTTCCTCATATGACAGTCCCGCCATCCCAGGGATCAATCTCTCGTGTGTAGGAAAGAACTGCAGATGCTGGTTTACAACAAAGATATACACAAAAAGCTGGAGTAACCAAGCAGGACAGGCAGCATCTCTCGATAGAAGGAATGGCTCCTTGTCCTTCTCTCCAGAGTTGCTGCCTGTACCATTGAGTTACTCCAGCGTTTTGTGGATATCTTGGGTCTGAAGAAGGGTCTCGACCCAAAACGTCACCCATTCCTTATCTCCAGAGATGCTGCCTGTCCCGGAGGTTTTTGTCAGTCTCCCTACCGGCTTCCACTAACTGCAACCACCTGCAACCTCCGGGAACCGCACGGAAACCGCACGGAAACCTTGGGTGGGGCGCAAAGTCTCCAGAGGTTTCCGTTCAGGTTTCCTAAGTGGGACCGGGGCATTAGGGCTAACGGAATCTAGGAATATGGGGGAAAAAGCAGGACCGGGGAACTGATTGTGGATGATCAGCCGTGATCATATTGAATGGTGGTGCTGGCTCAAAGGGCCGAATGGCCTACTCGTGCATCAATTTTCCATGTTTCTTAATGGAGATACATTTACAGATACATTTGAGGTGTTGCATTTCTCGAAGGCAAACCAGGGCACGACCTTTACAATGAATGCAGGGCCCTGGGAAAGGTGGTAGAGCAGAGGCATCGAGTAGTGCAGGGGAAAGTGGTGTCACACAGGTAGCTAGGGTGGTCAATAAGGCTTTCGACACATTGGCCTTCATCAGTCAGCGTATTGAGTATAGAATGTTACAGTTGTGCGAGATGTTGGTGAGGGAACATTTGGAGTTTTGTGTTCAGTTTCGGATACAAAGCCATAGGAAGGATATTGCTCAACTGGAACGAGTTCAGAGAACGTTCACAAGGATGTTGCCAGGACTTGAGGGTTAGAGCTAAAGGGAGAGGTTGGGCAGGCTTGGGACTTTATCCCTTCAAGCACAGTAGGATGAAGGGTGATATTGGAGAGGTGTATAAGTCCTCGAGGGGAATAGAATGGAATGCCTTTTTTGTCATTCAAACAGCTTGGTTTGAACGAAATTGCATTTTCTACAGTCTTAAACAATTACAAGAAAAAAAACCAAGACACACACTTAACACAATTTACACAAACGTCCATCACAGTGAGTCTCCAACTCCTCCTCACTGTGATGGAAGGCAAAAGTCTTATCTCTTCCCTTTGGTCTTCTCCCGCGGTCCAGCAGTCCAACTGCAGCGTCGAGGCGACTGGGGCTCCCGATGTTAAAGCCCCCGGCGGGGGATGGTAAGTCCCGCGGCTGTTTAGGCCGCGCCGGGCGATGTTAGGCCCCGCTCCGAGTCATGATAGGCCCCACCCCGCGATTCTGGCGGGGGAAGTTGCCCGTTGCGGGAGCTCCGAGAAGAGGTCTCCCACCGGGGACCTGCGAGCTCCCGATGTTCCCGTCCACAGGGTCCGGTTGGAGGCCACCGCCGGCCGGCTCCACGATGTTAGGCCCAACGACACCGGAGACCCTTCCTACCTACATTTGCTGATCATGCCTTCTGCATTCTCATGCCAAATAGATAGGGTGATTGCACAGAGTCTTTTACCCAGAGTAGGGGAATCAAGAACCAGGGGACATAGGTTTAGTAGGAACCTGAGAGGCAACTTTTTCAAACAAAGGGTGGTGGGTAAATGGAACGATCTGCTGGAGGAGGTAATGAGGCCGGTACTATAACAATATTTTGACAGATATTTGGACAGATACATGGATAGGAAAGATTTAGAGGGACAGGGGCCAAATTCTGGCAAGCGGGACTGGTACAGATGGCATGGGCAAGTTGAGCTGAGGGGGCTGATTCCATGCCCTTTGACTTTTTTTACAATGTCATAAGGTCATAAGGAATTGGAGTAGAATTAGACCATTCGGCCCATCAAGTCTACTCCGCCATTCAATCATGGCTGATCTATCTCTCCCACCTAACCCCATTCTCCTGCCTTCTCCCCATAACCTCTGACACCCGTACTAATCAAGAATCTACCTATTATATCTCTGCCTTAAAAATATCCACTGACTTGGCCTCCATAGCCTTCTGTGGCAAAGAATTCCACCCTCTGTCTGAAGAAATTTCTCCTCATCTCCTTCCTAAAAGAACGTCCTTGAATTCTGAGGCTGTGACCTCTGGTCCTAGACTCTCCCACCAGCGGAAACATCCTCTCCACATCCACTCTATCCAAGCCTTTCACTATTCTGTACGTTTCAATGAGGTCCCCCCTCGTTCTTCTAAGCTCCAGCGAGTACAGGCCCAGTGCCGACAAACGCTCATCGTAGGTCAACCTACTTATTGCAGGGTGGTGTGTCGCCACTTTTTTTTTACACTGCTGTGTTGCCCCCTCTACCCGGTCCATTTCCTTCACTTGGTTTCTCCAGCAGTTTCTGAGCCAGTTTCCAGCAGTCTCTCGCGTTGCTGATTCTTTGTGCTTTCAGGTTGAAGACAGAACGGAGCTGTTGATAATGATCTCCAGAGTCAGAATATTGGCTGGAGCACTTGGACTAAACCACAACAACTAAGACCACTTGAAGCTTTTGGCAGGACAGCAGAGAATGGATGTCCCGGTGGCGCAGCGGGTAGAGCTGCTGTCTCACAGCGCCAGAGACCCAGGTTCGATTCTGCCCTCAGTTGCTGTCTGTGTAGAGTTTGTACGTTCTCCCTGTGACCACGTGGGTTTCCTCCAGGCGCTCCAGTTTCCTCCCGCATCCCAAAGACGTGCGGGTTTGTAGGTTAATTGGCCCTCTGTAAATTACCCGTAGTGTGTATGTAGTGGATGGGAAAGCGGGATAACTTGGAACTAACACAGAGCTAACATAGAACGAGATTGATCCCTGGGATGGTGGGACTGTCATATGAGGAAAGATTGAAAAGACTGGGCTTGTATTCACTGGAGTTTAGAAGGATGAGGGGGATCTTATAGAAACATATAAAATTATATAAGGACTGGACAAGCTCTTTGCAGGAAAAATGTTCCTAATGTTGGGTGAGTCCAGAACCAGGGGCCACAGTCTTAGAATAAAGGGGAGGTCATTTAAGACTGAGGTGAGAACAAACTTTTTTACCTAGAGAGTTGTGAATTTATGGAATTCCCTGCCACAGGGGACAGTGGAGACCAAATCACTGGATGGATTTAAGAGAGAGTTGGATAGAGCTCTAGTGGAGTCAAGGGATATGGGGAGAAGGCAGGCACAGGTTATTGATAGCGGACGATCAGCCATGATCGCAATGAATGTCGGTGCTGGCTCGAAGGGCCGAATGGCCTCCTCCTGCACCTATTGTCTATGTTTCTATGATCAGCGTGGGCTTCTATGAGGAGAAGGCAAAGGAATGAGAGGGAAAGATAGATCAGCCATGATTGAATGGCAGAGTAGATTTAATGGGCCCCGAATGGCATAATTCTGCTCCTGTAACTCATAAATTTATCAACTTATAATTTTTCTGCAGAAGGTAATATGTGAGCAATTACCATGTGACTTAGCTTCTGCAGGCCTTCCTACATTTGCTAATCATGCTCTCTGCATTCTCACGCCAATAGTTGATTTTTTTAAATTTCAAAATAGACTTTATTCAAGTAATAAATATATACAATACGTGCAAAAAATTCATCCGACATTTTCGGAGGCTATACAAATAGTTCAATAGTCTGTACATTTCTCAAATCTGTCCCCCACTCGTGCCACTTATGTGCCCCCTGGCGTGGGATACCTTCCCTTATATTGAGGGGCGTCTCCACCATACCGTACCCCCCATGTCCAGCAGCGGAAGGACCCTAGACTGTGGCCCTCCCCCACCGAGCCTTGACGTTGGCTGCATCGAGCTTCAGTGCGTCCCTCAGCACGTACGCCTGCAGTCTGCAGCGGGCCAGTCGGCAACATTCCCTGACGGACATCTCGCTCTGCTGGGTGGTGAACAACGCTCGGGCAGACCAGAGAGCGTCTTTCACCGAGTTGATGACCCTCCAGCAGCACTCGATGTCAGCCTCTGAGTGTGTCCCTGGGAACAGTCCGTAAATCACAGAGTCCTCTGAGACGGAGCTGTTCGGGATAAAGCGTACCAGGGACCCTGGCACTCTTGCCAATAGTTGATGGAATATGGAGCAAAAAAACAACCTGCTGGAGGTCAGGCAGCATCTGTGAGAGAAACTCAGCATTTATGTTTCATCAGTTCATGAAGAACTCATGTTTGTTTTGCTAAAATCAGTGCCTTGGCCTGTGTGTATCAGTGGGCAAAGCTGCAACAAGTCTCTGCATGTTCTGAAGATGAATGTCGCTAATTAAAATAGATGGCTACGTAAACAATGGTCTTTGTTTGGAAGCCAGTGCCTGATTTTTATTAAGTTAACTTGTGAAGAGCTTTGTAATAAGATACACACAAGGCACAGTTAGATATGGGACAACCAGAGATGTCCAAAGTTGTCACCTAATTCCTCTGTGATAACGGGATTAGTCTTTAATTGAATTGGATGGATTTGAAAGATTTCTCACGGGAACAAGTCCTTGGCCCACCGAAACCAAGCTAAATATCTTTACCTTAACTTTTGAGATACTGTGCAGAGACAGGCCCTTCGGCCCACCGAGTCCGTGCCGACCAACGATCTCCCCAACACCAACACTGTCCTACACACTAGGGACAATTTTATCGAAGCCAATTAACCCACGTAAGTACGTTTTCACATACAAGGAATTTGCCTTGGTGCTCCGCCCACAAGTAACAACATGTCATATAGTGACAGTTACGAATGACTCAGAAAACACTAAACATTAATAATAATAAAACATTAATGATAAAACACCATTGATCAAGCACGTGAACCAACAAAATACCAGATCAAAGGGAGGCTACAGATTTTTGGCTGTTGAGTAGAGCAACTACTCGTGGATTAAAAACTGTTTTTATGTCCGGCTGTGGCAGCTTTGACAGTCCGGAGTCGCCTTCCAGAGGGAAGTGATTCAAAGAGTTTGTGGCCAGGGTGAGAGGGGTCGGAGATGATCTTGCCCGCTCGCTTCCTGTCCCGTGCAGTGTACAGTTCATCAATGGAGGGAAGGTTGCAGCCAATAACCTTCTCTGAGGACGCTGATAGAGTTGTGTAATAGTTTATTTAGTCTATTTGTTTTTGCTTGTGGTGGCCTGGGTTTGTTTAGGATTTATGTCGTACTGTACATATTATTGCAAATAGGTGAATCAATTATTTTTGGTTTAAAAAAGAAAACAGGTTCCTGAGCGGGATTTGAACCCTCGAAGCCAGAGGATCAGAAGCCCCATCCAGACTGCCCCGCGGCTGACACCTGAGTACCGAGAACCACCGCCAGCTCAACCGATGCCGTCCAGAAAATAATGAGTCTCTGAATTCTGCAATCAAGTTGCTTTTTCTCTCCGATTGCCAGAGATGTGGAAACGTGTGACAGCGAGCCAGAGAGACACAGCAGGGAAATATCCCACACTAACATCGAAAAAGAATAGCCCGGGGCGAGAAGCTGGTGAACTCTCCAACACAGGCTGAATAGTAGGAAGTATCTGAGTCCTAATTATTTTTTGCCTTGCTTTGCCGGTCCCAACTCTAAGCAGGACGTTAGGAAACAGAAAGAACCCAGTGGTCCACAAACAGCCGGCCGGCTTTCATCTGCATCCACGCACACAATTCCTGACATTCAAGCCTCACAGTAAGGCGCAGCGGTAGAGTTGCTGCCTCACAGCGCCAGAGACCCGGGTTCGATCCTGACCTCGGGCACTTCTGAATTTTGCAGTCGGCAGGCCAGTAGTCTGCATATCGCCAACTTGGACAATTTTACCCGGCGCACTAACACTATCCTACACACACTGGGGACAATTTACACTTGTACCGAGCCAATTAACCTACAAACCTGCTCGTCTTTAGAGTGTGGGAGGAAACCGAAGATCTCGGAGAAAACCCACGCAGGTCACGGGGAGAGCGTGCAAACTCCGTACAGACAGCGCCCGTAGTCGGGATCGAACCCGGGTCTCTGGCGCTGCATTTTGCTGTGAGGCAGCAACTCTACCACTGCGCCACCGTGATGTCTGTAAGGAGTTTGCACGTTCTCCCCGTGACTGCGTGGGTTTTTCTCCGAGATCTCCGGTTTCCTCCCACACTCCAAAGACGTGCAGGTTTGTAGGTTAATTGGCTTGGTATAAATTTTTTTTTTTTTTAAAAACCTTGTGTGTGTGTATGATAGTGTTAGTGTGCGGGGATCGCTGGTCGGTGCGGACTCGATGGGCCGAAGGGCCTGTTTCCGTGCTGTATCACTAAACTAAACCACATATCGCAGGCAGCACTGCTCTGAAACCCAACCTGCACGGGCTGGAACCCAGTGACAGAGACAGAGAATAGATTGTTTAAGAAGGAACTGCAGATGCTGGAAAATCGAAGGTGGACAAAAATGCTGGAGAAACTCAGCGGGTGCGGCAGCATCTGTGGAGCGAAGGAAATAGGCAACGTTTCGAGCCGAAACCCTTCTTCAGAGAATACATTCCCTGCAATGGGCATCTCAAGCAACCTGGCCTCTGGAGTGGAGCTGGTCTACAAGATGAATAGGAAACTGTTTGATATATTTTGTCTCCACTCCAGAACCAAGGCCATCTCTGGGATGGAGCTATAACATCAGGACAGAGTTTCAAATCAACATCAACTGACTCACTGAGGCAGAGACGCAGATGGGCCTTAGATCTAACAGCGCCAGATCCTGACTACGGGTGCTGCCTGTACAGCGTTTGTACCTACTTTCTCCCCGTGACCTGCGCGGGTTTTCTCTCTGAGATCTACCGGCAACACTACCCCTGCGCCAATGCGCCACCCAAAACAACGTTTCGATCACATTCACCACTTTTTGCATCACCATTCTGTGTAACAATGGCTGAGTGCATCAAACAACAGATAAAGTCCTGTTTCTGGGCTTTCAGGAGATTCACATTCAAGATTCAAGAGAGTTTACATAGAAACATAGAAAATAGGTGCAGGAGGAGGCCATTCGGCCCTTCGAGCCAGCACCACCATTCATTGTGATCCTGGCTGATCGTCCCCAATCAATAACCCGTGCCTGCCTTCTCCCCATATCCCTTGACTCCACTAGCCCTTAGAGCTCTATCCAACTCTCTCTTAAATCCATCCAGTGATTTGGCCTCCACTGCCCTCTGTGGCAGGGAATTCCACAAATTCACAACTCTCTGGGTTAAAAAGTTTTTTCTCACCTCAGTCTTAAATGACCTCCCCTTTATTCTAAGACTGTGGCCCCTGGTTCTGGACTCGCCCAACATTGGGAACATTTTTCCTGCATCTAGTTTATTGTCGTGTGTCCCAGATAGGACAATGAAATTCTTACTTTGCTTCAGCACAACAGAACATTGTAGGCAGGAATAAATTCAGAACAGATTAGTGTGTGGATGGAATGGAAGGATGGAATCCACCCCCGCATGAACAACCCTCAGTCTCTCCACCTCTGCTGTACAAGATGCACTGAGCAAGGTGAATGAGCACAAAGCTGCCTGCCCCGATGGCATCCCCGGGCGTGTGCTCAGGGCATGTGCTGGACAACTATCCCTGGTCCTCACTGACATCTTCAATCTGTCACTGGCCCAGGGTGTCGTCCCCACTTGCCTCAAGACATCTACCCATTGTGCCAGTGCCCAAACAGCGACAGGGAGTCTCAACGATTTCCGGCCAGTGGCACTCACCCCTGTCATCGCCAAGTGCTTCGAGCGGCTGATCTTGGCTCACCTCAAAGCCAGCCTCCCCCCGCCCACGGACCCCATCAGTTTGCCTACCGGTCCAACAGTCTACAGAGGACGCCATATCGGCGGCCCTACACTCTGCCCTGACCCACCTGGACAGCAATAACACCTACATCAGGTTGCTGTTCATCGACTTCAGCTCCGCCTTTAACACCGTCATACCCGCTAGCTTGATCACCAAACTCAGCGGTCTTGGCATCTCCACTTCCCTCTGCAATTGGACACTGGATTTCCTCACTAACAGACCCCAGTCTGTTAGGATCAACAACCTCACCTCCTCCACTATAACACTGAACACTGGCGTGCCACAGGGCTGTGTGCTCAGTCCTCTCCTCTACTCTCTCTTCACCCATGACTGCATCCCTAAGTTTAGCTCCAACGCCATCATAAAATTTGCCGACGACACCACGGTGGTAGGACTGATCAGCGACAACGCGAGTCAGCCTACAGGGAGGAGGTCCAGCACTGACAACCTGGTGTGCCAATAACAACCTCGTCCTCAACTCCCAGAAGACGAAGGAAATCATTGTCGACTTCAGGAAGAACAGAGGGGCAGACACACCCCATCCATATAAACGGGACTGAGGTGGAGCGGGTCTCCAACTACAAATTCCTCGGGGTACACATCTCGGAGGATCTGTCCTGGTCCTTCAACACCTCCAAGCTGGTCAAAAAGGCGCAGCAGCGCCTTTACTTCCTGAGGAGGATCAAAAAAGCCCACCTGTCCCCCCAGATCCTGACCAACTTCTACCGCTGTACCATCGAAAGCATCCTGACCACCTGCTTTACGGTCTGGTACAGCAGTTGCACCGTAGCTGACAGGAAGGCACTACAACGGGTGGTGAAAACCGCCCAGCACATCATCGGTGCCCGCTCCCTGCTTTGGATGCCCTCCACCGAAAACGGTGTCTGAGATGGGCCGGGAAGATCATCAAGGACCCCTCCCACCTAACCATGGACTGTTTGCCCTCCTACCATCGGGGAGGCGGTACAGGAGCCTCAGGTCCCGCACCAGCAGGATGAGGAGTAGCTTCTACAATAACACCATCGCACTGCTGAACTCAGAGTCCCGCCGATAGATTCCCACATCTGTATTTATTTATCTGTATTTATCTAAACATTGCTATCACTACGTACTGACACTAAACTGCATTTCGTTGTACCCATACTTGTATCTGTGCAATGACATTAAATTTGAATTGAATTGGAATGCCTATTATTGTCATTCAAACAACTTGGTTTGAACGAAATTTCATTTCTACAGTTTTTTACATTACAAAAAAACCCAAGACACACACTTAACACACTTTACACAAACATCCATCACAGTGAATCTCCAACACCTCCTCACTGTGATGGAAGGCAAAAGTCTTATCTCTTCCCTTTGTTCTTCTCCCGTTGTCTAGCACTCACAACTGCAGTGCTGAGGCGAACCGGGGCTCCGATGTTAAGCCCCCTGGCGGGCGATGGTAAGTCCCGCGGCTGTTTAAGCCGCGTGGGGCGATGTTAGGCCCCGCTCCGAGTCATTTAAAAACCCCACAATTCCAGCGGGGGACGTTGCCATTCCGGGAGCTCTGAAAAGCGGTCTCCCACCAGAGACCTGCGAGCTCCCGATGTTACTGTCCACCGGGCCTGCGGCCAGAGCCTCCGAAACCCGA
The DNA here is from genome assembly GCA_035221665.1 of Okamejei kenojei. Taxonomy (NCBI): domain Eukaryota; kingdom Metazoa; phylum Chordata; class Chondrichthyes; order Rajiformes; family Rajidae; genus Okamejei; species Okamejei kenojei. The sequence goes on along the minus strand of CM069171.1, from coordinate 9,360,368 downwards.
AAGTCGGGTCGCAGCCGCGCCCCACCACAGCTCCTCCCGCACCGAAGACGGCCAGCTCCGCGATACCAGGTCCGCAGGCTCCGCGACTGGAGCCCTCGGGTTAGTCCCCGGCCGGAGGCCGCCGCCAGATCCTCGATGTTAGGCCCAACGGCGTCCGAGACCCGACAGGGAAAAAGTCGGGTCCCCGCACAGGGTAGAGATCAAACGGCTTCCCCCACATCCCCCCCCCCCCACCGCCCCCCACATATACACAGCTAAAAAAAATAATAAAAGCTAGCTCAAGACATACATTTAACAAGACAGAAATTAAAAAAAGACAGATGCCTGTAGTTGAGCCGCTGCCGTTAGGCGCTGCCAAACCCACGTTTGTGTCCATATGCCGTTGAATATATATATATATACACACACACACAAATAACCAGATAAAGTGCAATAGGCTATTAATGTTCAGAGCTTTGTTTGAGTTGAGTTTAATAGCCTGATGGCTGTGGGGAAGTAGCTATTCCTGAACCTGGTCGTTGCAGTCTTCAGGCTCCTGTACCTTCTACCTGAAGGCAGCGGGGAGATGAGTGTGTGGCCAGGATGGTGTGGGTCCTTGATGATGCTGCCAGCCTTTTTGAGGCAGCGACTGCGATAGATCCCCTCGATGGTGGGGAGGTCAGAGCCGATGATGGACTGGGCAGTGTTTACTACTTTTTGTAGTCTTTTCCGCTCCTGGGCGCTCAAGTTGCCGAACCAAGCCACGATGCAACCGGTCAGCATGCTCTCTACTGTGCCTTTTACACATAACAGCTTGTCCTGATTTCTCACCAGAATGACCCAGCTCATACCTCTTGTCCTGGACGCATCCCCCAGAGAAACCAGCATTGGAAAGAACAGCAGACTCCGGCTTAAATCAAAGATGGACACAAAATGCTGGAGTAACTCAGCGGGACAGGCAGCATCTCTGGTGAGAAGGAACGAGTGATGCTTCGGGTCGAGACCCATCAGTCTGAAGAAGTTTCTCGACCCGAAACGTCACACATTCCTTCTCTCCAGAGATGCTGCATTTTGTGGGTATCCCCCGAGAAACATGTCAGGCCAAACATCCTTTGTCAGAATTGGGGGAGAGAGAGAGAGAAAACAGTTACCTTAAGTATCAGATATTACCTTTGTCTGATCAATCCCTTCCCGAAATTCTCTGCAACGTAAAACAAACCCCTTTCTCCTTCCAAGTACTGATGAAGCATCTTCAACCTAAAATATGAACTGTATAAATATTAACATGGATGGGACAGGTTTAGAGGGATATGGGCCAAATGCAGGCAGGTGGGACTAGTGTTGATGGGGCGTGTTGGTCGGTGTGGGCAAGTTGAGCCAAAGGGCCTGTTTCGTCGCTGTATCTATGACTCTCCATGAATGTATTGTCTCGCCACAGATGCATAAACTGTCCATGGGTGTTTCTGGCAAATTTTGGGCCTGTTTCCACGCTGTCTCACTAATCTAAACTAAACTATAGGGCTCTGGTGAGACCACATCTGGAGTATTGTGTACAGGTTTGGTCTCCTAATTTGAGGAAGGACATCCTTGTGATTGAGGCAGTGCAGCGTAGGTTCACGAGATTGATCCCTGGGATGGCGGGACTGTCATATGAGGAAAGATTGAAAAGACTAGGCTTGTATTCACTGGAGTTTAGAAGGATGAGGGGGGATCTTATAGAAACATATAAAATTATAAAAGGACTGGACAAGCTAGATGCAGGAAAAATGTTCCCAATGTTGGACGAGTCCAGAACCAGGGGCCACAGTCTTAGAATAAAGGGGAGGCCATTTAAGACTGAGGTGAGAAAAATACTCTTTCACCCAGAGAGTTGTGAATTTGTGGAATTCCCTACCAAAGAGGGCAGTGGAGGCCAAGTCACTGGATGGATTTAAGAGAGAGTTAGATAGAGCTCTAGGGGCTAGTGGAATCAAGGGATAAGGGGAGAAGTCAGACATATTATTGACGGGATTGGGGATGATCAGCCATGGTCACAATGAATGGCGGTGCTGGCTCGAAGGGCCGAATGGCCTCCTCGTGCACCAATTTTCTATGTTTCTATGTTTAAACTAAACTAAACTCAATGCTTGTGTACACAAAATGCTGGAGAAACTCAGCGGGTGCAGCAGCATCTATGGAGATATCTCCTTCGCCCGATAGATGCTGCTGCACCCGCTGAGTTTCTCCAGCATTTTGTGTACCCTCGATTTTCCAGCATCTGCAGTTCCTTCTTTAAACTAAATGCTTCCTTGATTGCCCAAGGCTTTGGGTGTCTTGAAGCTGTGAGAAATGCCACTTCTTTCTCCGTCTCTTGGCATGCCATCCCCTCCCACGTTCGTTTCCTATGCGTTTCCCCTCCTCTATCATCCAACCCCCCCCCACACACATCCTCCCCGACTCCCGGCAGCTCGCAACCCAGCTTAGAAATTCTTATCAAGTGCGGTGAGAAATCTGGCAAGCCTCTGGAACACTCAGAGGCCGGCGGTTCCGTCCTTGTGTTGAGCCATGCAAAACACTCTTCAATATGTAAGCCCGTTTATTTATTTACAGAACTGCGTGTTGCTTTGTTTAAAAGGAGTCTGATTTTCAACACAATGGCGCATTATCGAGCAGAACAATTCATGGGTTTCAAGTGCAAATGGAAACAATGCTAGCCATTACCAGTGAGAGGAAACTGCACTCATCTGATGGCCTCGATGGTGAAACTAATGCCCAGATAAGGGCCAGATCCGTACCCGCTTAGCCGTGGACGCTGGCACCGTTGAACAATCCTCTGCCGCAAAATATGATATTTATGAGAAACTGGATTCATCATTCATGGAAGGTGGACACGAGTGCTGGGGAAACTCAGCGGGTGAGGCAGCATCTATGGAGCGAAGGATTCACTCCAAGGTTTTGGGTTGAGACCCTTCTTCAGATCCTGGGTTCATCATTCAGCGGATGGAGTTATACATTGGAGCAGCAGGCCCTTCAGCCCATCAAGCCCGCTCCTTCGCCCTAATCCTACACCAATTCCAATGTTATCGCTGAGGCGTAAAGCATGACGGATGCTGGACAATAAACCGCTGGGGGAACTCAGCGGGTCAGGCGGCATCTGAGGGAATGGACAGAAGGGTGGCCTGGTGGCGCGGCGGCAGAGGTTCGATCCCGACTACGGGCGCTGCCTGTACGGAGTTTGCGCGCTCTCCCCGTGACCCGCGTGGGTTTTCTCCGAGATCTTCGGTTTCCTCCCACACTCCGAAGACGAGCAGGTTTGTAGGTTAATTGGCTTGGTGTAAGTGTCAATTGTCCCTAGTGGGTGTAGGATAGGGTTAGGGCCAGATCAGGACCCGCTTAGCTGGGATTCTAGGACGGTAACACCTTTGAACAATCATCTGGGGGCCGCTGGTCGGCGCGGACCCCGTGGGCCGAAGGGCCTGTTTCCGCGCTGTATCTCGTAACTAAACTGAACTGCTCAGCAAGGGAAGTAGCTTTCACAAACAAGGAGAGGCCGTGAATTTTCACTTTCGGTCTGATTCCTCTCGCCTCCATTTGGACGCTCTTCTGCTCAACTACATGAATTGATGTCCTTTCCCTGACTGCAGGAAGGTAAAGGTTCAAACAGAAGCAACTCTGCTGTTGTGGACCAGCTGAGATCATTCTGCTCACGTGATCTGTAGCACACCAAGCTTGGCCTCTATACAAAGGACCTGTTTCCATGCTGAATGACAGTAAGGTCCAAAACAATAGACAATAGACAATAGGTGCAGGAGTAGGCCATTTGCCCCTGTGAGCCAGCACCGCCATTCAATGTGATCACGGCTGATCATCCCCAATCTGTACCCCGTTCCTGCCTTCTCCCCAAATCCCCTCATTCCGCCATCTTTAAGAGCCCTATCTAGCTCTCACTTGAAAGCATCCAGAGAACCGGCCTCCACCGCCCTCTGAGGCAGAGAATTCCACAGACTCACCACTCTCTGTGAGAAAAAGTGTTTCCTCGTCTCCGTTCTAAATGGCTTACCCCTTATTCTTAAACTGTGGCCCCTGGTTCTGGACTCCCCCAACATCGGGAACATGTTTCCTGCCTCTAGCGTGTCCGAACCTTTAATAATCTTATATGTTTCAATAAGATCCCCTCTCATCCTTCTAAACTCCAGAGTACACAAGCCCAGCCGCTCCATTCTCTCAGCATATGACAGTCCCGCCATCCCGGGAATTAACTTTGTGAACCTACACTGCACTCCCTCAATAGCAAGCATGTCATTCCTCAAATTAGGGGAGCAAAACTGCACACAATACTCCAGGTGTGGTCTCACTAGGGCCCTGTACAACTGCAGAAGGACCTCTTTGCTCCAATACTCGACTCCCCTTGTTGTAAAGGCCAACATGCCATTGGCTTTCTTGAGGAGCAGCACCACATGCTCCATCTCGGCCTGGTGCAGGCTTCCGGACTTTGTAGTGAATTCTACAATTTCAGGTAACTTGGTTTCTCGGTCTATATCAGGCATCACCTGTAATAGTAGCTCAATGTTCCTTTCTTTTAAACCTTCCTCTTTGTAATGTGGGAGTGGAGGTGCTTCTGGATTTGCCCTCCCACTCTGCATTGTCTTTTTGTCCAAGGTCCCATTCTCACTGTCCTTCATTCATGGACCAGATAACCTTATTTACAGGTTATTCCAAGCCAAAGTGAAACTCTGCAAGAAGAAACTGCAGATGCTGTTTTACACTGAAGATGGACACAGAATGCTGGCTGCTGAAACCCATGTCTGTGCCTGGTTCACCTACATTTGCCCATTCCACTCCAGGCTGCTGCATGTTCTCATACGGACAACCTGATCCTGAATGTCGAGAAAACAAAGGAGGTCATCGTCGATTTCAGGAGAAACCGGCACTGTCCCACACCACATCAATGACAGCCATGTGGAGGTGGTCAGTGACACTAAGTTCCTGGGGGTGCAGATCACCAACAGTCTGACCTGGTCAAATAACATCTCATCAACAGTTAAGAGAGCGCACTTTCTGCGCCGGATGAGAAGAGCCCACCTCCCCCATCCCGTCCTCACCACTTTCTACGGGGGCACCATAGAGAGTGTTCTGACCAGCTGCATCTCTGTCTGGTTTGGGGACTGCAAAGCCTCCGACTGGAAGTCCGTGCAGAGAGTGGTGAGGACGGCTGAGAAAAAAATCATCAGGACTTCTCCCCCCCCTCAATCGGGGATATTGCGACCAAACGTTGCGCGTCTAAGGCCGGCAGTATTGTAAAGTGACCCCACACATCTCCATCACGGACTGTTCACTCTGCTGCCCTCGGGCAAACGATATCGTAGCATAAGGAGCAGAACATCAAGGTTCTGCAACAGCTTCTACCCCCGAGCCGTCAGACTCCTGAATGCCATGTAATGGGCTGCCACCATTGTCTATTTATCCTTTTATCCATTTTATCCTTCTGTTTATTATCGTGTGGCACGGGGAGCCAAATGCAACGGAATTCCGTTTGGAATCGCATATATCGATGTATTTCTAAATGACAATAAAGTTTGTTTGACTTTGACTCAGAGAGGGTCATAGAGTCACATCATGGATCTTCTACCCACTGAGTCTGTGCCAACCACCAACTGTTACTGCACTAACCCTATGCTAATCCAATTTCACTAGCCCGCCCCCCCCCATGGTCTTCAGGCTTGAAGACTTGAAGACTGAAGACTGACACGGTTGAAGTAACGTGTAGGAAGGAACTTGGTTTAAACCCAAGATAGACAGAAAAAGCTGGAGTAACTCAGCGGGACGAGTAGCATCTCTGGAGAGAAGGAATGGGTGGCGTTTTGGGTCCTTTGAGACCCTTCTTCAGAAACATCAGCCGTTCCTGCTGTCCAGAGATGCTACTTGTCCCGCTGAGTTCCTCCAGCAATAGACACAAAATGCTGGAGCAGCTCAGCCGGTCGGGCAGGCAGCATCCGTAGAGGGAAGTGGACAGACGGCGTTTTGGGTTGGGACACCTCTTCATCACTCTCCAAGTGGCAAACCCTGTGACATTATCGTACATTGCACTCACTGAATGATTATTTTCCCACACTCAGCGGCAGTGATAAAATGCGGGAGTTATTGGTAATAGCAGAGTGATTTACACAGCTTCCCTTGAAACAGCAATGTTCTAAAGAGCTCCCTTGGGCTGCCAAGGACTTGCCTCATTGTTTCCTGTCTTTTGGTTTCAATGAGGCAATTTCCTACGGTGGCCTTACCTCACTCGGACAAAATGCTGGACGTTATTGTGGACCCCAACGTGGGAGAGAGATGGAGGAATTTGTCAAAAACAATAGGCAGCGTTTTCACTTCATTTTCAGTTGTGACAGTCATCATTCAGTCTCTGGTGGCCTGTTGGCTGAATCCCCTCACTACAACCGCTGTAAACCTGACCTCATCTAACCCTCTGCTCTCTCCATATCAATCCACACTCCCACCTTCGTGACAAAAAAAATCATAATCACGCTTTATTATCCAAGTATGTTTTGTGACATACAAGACATTTGCCGTCATACCGTTCATCTTTGTAGACATACCATGTCTACAGAGCCCTCAAGGGGCTTGCCCCCACCGACATCTAAAGTCTGCTCGCCCACCACACCACCTCCAGGTCCCTCAGATCGGCCGACTTGGGGTCACTGACCACCCCGCGGTCTAGGCGTAAGCTCAGGGGCGACCGTCCGCGCCTTTGCGGTTGCAGCTCCTAGACTGTGGAACAGCATCCCTCTTCCCATCAGAACTGCCCCCTCCATCGACTCAAAGTCGAGACTAAAAACTCCTCTGCTCCCAAGCCTTTCTTGAATCCTCTGAGCGAGGGCTATATGTATGTAGTGATGTTTGTATTTAATCTATGAACCACTGTTGTTTGTTGTACTATTCTTACACCAATGTAAAGCACTTTGGCCAACGAGAGTTGTTTTTTAAATGTGCTATAGAAATAAAAGTGACTTCAAGTGACTAAAAAGCAACAAAACACACAAAATACATTTTAACACAAACATCCACCACAGTGACTCCTCCACATTCCTCACTGTGGTGGAAGGTGAAAAAAAGTTCAATCTCGTCCCTTCTTTGTTCTCCGCAGTCAGGGGCCTCGAGTCTTCCGTTGACGGGACGATCTTACTCCCGTAGCCGGCGCCGCTCGGGCCCTCCGCGTTCGGGTCGATCAAGCTCCTGCATCCGGGGGGAATCTCAGCTCCTCCGCGCCGGGCGATCTGACCCCGGGTCAAAGTCAAAGTCAGTTTTATTTGTCACATGTACCCGAAGGTGCAGTGAAATGAATTTGCCAGCAGCGACACACTCAAAAAGAACACACAATACACAATAAGATTTCACGCAAACATCCACCACAGCAGTCCAATACAGTTCAGATAGTCTTCCTCCCTTGTTCACCTGTAGTCGGGGCCATGAACGGGTGAACACACTGGGGCTGGTCGAAACCTTCTGCGTCATTTGGAGCTTCCCAGCATCGATCTCTACCCGAGACTGCGAGCTCCTCAATGGTGAAGTCCTCAGGCCGCGGGTGGAGCGTCGATCCCAGGCAAGGGATCAGCCTGCGATGTTAAGTCCACATCCCCGCGGTGGGGCTCAAAGTCGTTCCCAAGCGAGGCCACCAGCTCCATGATGTTAGGCCGCAGATCGACCCGAGATATACGGTCCGGAAACCAATCGCATCTCCGGCAAGGTAAGAGCAAACTGGAGTAACTCAGCGAGTCTGCCAGCATCTCTGGAGAAAAGGAATAGGTGACGTTTCGGGTCGAGACCTTTCTTCACCCATTCCTTCTCTCCAGAGATGCTGCCTGTCCCGCTGAGTTACTCCAGCTTTTTGTGTCTATCTTCAGTTTAAACCAGCATCTGCAGTTCCTTCCGACACATTACTCCAACCGTGTCAGTCTTCAGTCTTCAGTCTTCAAATCTTCAAGCTGAAGACCATGGGGGGGGCTGTAAAAGTGTATTAATGTAGGATTAGTGTAAGTAACTGTTGATGGTTGGCACAGATTCGGTGAGTTGAAGGTCCCTGATGTGTCTCTCTATGAGAATGTAGGAGCCAGGATTGGAATGGGAAAATCTCGTCTGAGATTTGGTGGGGGCACCCCTGTTTCAGGATTGCCCCACCAAGGCAGGGACATAATTTCAGCAGGGGGTTTAATTAATGGAGGTCAGTGAGTTTTTTAAATAATTTCCAAAAATAATCTTTGTATCGAATTAAAAATAAGTACAAACTGAGAACAGCGTCTGTACATTCATTGGTGTGATGTTCGGTAGCTTAATTTGGTTTTAGTTTAGAGATACAGCACGGATACAGGCTATTCGGCCCATCGAGTCTACACCGACCAGCCATCCCCGCACATTAACACTATCCTACACATTAGGGACAATTTACACATGCACCAAGCCAATTTACCTACCGTGCCCTCCATAATGTTTGGGACACAGACCCATCATTTATTTATTTGCCTCTGTACTCCACAATTTGTGATTTGTAATAGAAAAAACTACATGTGGTTAAAGTGCACATTGTCAGATTTTAATAAAGGCCATTTTTATACATTTTGGTTTCACCATGTAGAAATTACAGCTCTGTTTATACATAGTCCCCCCCAGAGGCAAATAAATAAATAATGGGTACACAAAAAGCTGGAGAAACTCAGCGGGTGCAGCAGCATCTAAGGAGCGAAGGAGATAGGCGACGTTTCGGGTCGAGACCCTTCTTCAGATAAATAATGGGTCTTTGTCCCAAACATTATGGACGGCATTGTACAAACCTGTACTTATTTGGAGTGTGGGAGGAAACCGAAGATCTCGGAGAAAACCCCACGCAGCTCACGGGGAAAATGTACAAACTCCGTACAGACGGCACTCGTAGTCGGGATCGACCCCAGGTCTCCGGCGCTGCGAGGCGGCAACTCTACCGCTGCGCCCCCGTTCCCAACAATCCTAAATCCAAGCACCCATTGCCGCTCATGTGGCCCCCTGCGGTGATATCCCTCCCCTTGTTTGAGGGGTGC